>LPNX010286218.1:760447-784617 GCA_001517045.1 Pseudotsuga menziesii | reverse complement strand
GCCTCACAATCTAAAAGCTCTCTAGTCCTTTAATGGTCAAATCAATTTCATAAGAAGATTCATCCCAAACTTAGCAGAATTAATGAAACCTCTACAAAATCTATTATAGAAAGATGCTAAGTTTGAGTGGACAAATGAAGGGAAAGATCCATTCAAGTCCATCAAAAATGCCATATCCATGTCCCCAGTCTTAACTAGTCCAGATTATTCCAAAGAATTCCAAATATTTTCCTTTTCCTCGGAAGACACCATTACCGGTGTTTTACTTCAAAAGAATCAGGAGGGACAAGAGCAACCCATAGCCTTTATGAGTAGAGCCTTACAAAATTCAGAATTGAAGTATACCACGATGGAGAAACAAGCTTATGCTCTTGTCAAGTCCCTTAAACATTTCAGAACTTATATAGGTTACCCCAAAATCATTGGATATGTACCCCATGCAGCTGTCAAGGATATCATGTCTCAGCAGGACTGTCTAGGAGTCAGGGGTAAGTGGATTTCAAAAATTCAGGAATATGATTTGGAGATAAGACCTACTAAATTAATTAAGGGACAGGGTCTTGCAAAGATGTTGACCCAAGGAAATGAAAAGGCTTTAGGAATAATATGCCAGAGCGGCAATTCAAAGCAAAGTGTATCAGATGAGTTTTAGAGATTAGAGCAGCACCCCTGGTACACCGACATCATATTTTTCCTCTGCAACCTTACATGCCCCGATCACTTACTGGGCCATAAAATAAGGGAATTAAGGTTAAAGGCAACTAAGTATTGTTTGACCAAAGATGGTTTTGGTTGGAGAAACCCAGATGGTTTGATACTTAGATGTGTCGATGAACCTGAGTCCAAGAAACTCATGGTTGAGCTCCATTCAGGATTTTGCGGTGGACATTTTGTAGCTAAAACAACCGCCCACAAAATCCTTAGAGCAGGCTACTATTGGCCAAACCTATTTTCAGATGTGCACAAGGCTGTCAGATTTTGCCCCCAGTGTCAGTTATTCACCGGAAAGCAACAAATGAAAGCCTTGCCTCTAAATCCAATAGTAGTCCAACCCCCTTTTCAGCAATGGGGGCTTGACTTCATCAGTAAGTTCAAGGATAACTCAAGCAATGGTTACTCTTGGATTATTACCGCCACGAATTATTTTACCAAGTGGGTAGAGGTGATACCCACCAAAAAGGCAATCGATGCCATAGTCATGGATTTCCTAGAAGATAAAATCATCACAAGATTCGGTGTGCCAGCTAGAATAATCACGGATAATGGCCCATGCTTTGTTTCTTCCGAGATGTCATCTTTCTGTTTCAAGTACAGCATTATCCTATCTCACTCATCTAATTACTATCCCCAAGGAAATGGTCTAGCAGAATCAAGTAACAAGAACTTAATGACCATAATCAAAAAAATTGTGGGCGACAATAAGAAGGCTCGGGATAACAAAATCAAATTAGCATTATGGGCTGACAGGATCACTAAGAAAAGTTCAACTGGGAGGAGCCCTTTCGAACTAGTCTATGGCCTTGATGTCACCTTACCAGTCCATCTAAAGCTTCCATTTTATCAGCTCCTCCAGACATTCAGCTCAAATCAAGAGGCCATCCAGAATAGAATAAACCAGTTGATCGAGCTAGATGAGAGCAGAAGAGACTCTCTTGACCATAGTATCAAAAATTCAGGCAAGGTCAAGAGAGCCTCTAATAATTCTACTTGACCAAGTTCCTTCCAAGTAGGTGACACGGTTCTACGTTGGGACAAACAACGGGAAAAACCTGGGAAACATGGAAAGCTCGACAGCCTATGGTTGGGACCATACATCATCGATGAAATAGCAGGAACGAACTCCTTCTATCTAAATGACTTGGAAGGAGAAATATTGAGCTTACCAATGAATGGTTTCCTCCTCAAGCTGTTTTTTGCCGAGATAGTTTGATGCCTTTAGTGGCATTGGTGGTTTCAGGGCCAATTTCTAAACCTTTCCCTGCATGTATTTCTAAATTATATCATATTGTTGTATCATAGATATTGTTGTATTATAGTTATTTTGTACCATGTTGAAAATTTTCCTTTGTATATTAGTTTTTGTAAAATATTCCTTTTTTCACATTATAGATTAATTATGTACATTAGTTTGTTTTTATGGCTAATTTTTTCTTATATATACATGTTACTGATAAACTCTAATTGCCTTGCAAGACCCAGAGATTCCAGAGTTCTCACATCCTCCCCTTTGAACAGAAGATTAGTCAGAGAATGTGTCCCAGATGGAGCCAGAATGTTACCACCTAAGTTGTCATTAGTGGTTTTTATCAACAGAGGCTGGTGAACCGGATAGGGTTAACTTGTTCGGACTTCAAAAAGACCTTTGGAAGTACTTCTGGGAAGTGCTTGTTGTACTATATCACATGTTCATACCCCATGGGGAAATTGTAATAAATGTTCTAACATGATAGTGTCTGTAAAAGACTCAATCTCTTAGACTTCATTTGTCAATCCGATCATCCCAGGGTGTTTTTTCCCTTGGTTATTATTGGTTGTTGAATAAACGACTGATAATTTCTGAGTTTTTCACTCCATACCTCCAAAGTTGGGGTGGTCGGCTTGGAATTTAGGCCTATTAAGGTTATTAGAGTCTATGTGTCAATGTATAAACATGCTAGACATCATTTTTGAGTCATATGAACATGTCTAAGTCCCCCTAGGTGTTTTTCAATTTTTCATTTTTTTAGTTTTTTCAGTGTTTTTTATTAAAATTAAATTTTTCCAAAACTTAGGCTATTTTTTAATAGTTTAATTGGAAAATTTTATTTTGTAATAAAGGTGGGCCAAATAATCGGTTTCAGTCATGTAGGTGCTCATTTTCAAGCTAAGAGCACCATGTAAACCCATGAACCCACTATTTCCTAATTTTTGAGTGATCTTCCATCACTCAGGTTAGAAAGCCTCAAAAATCAATTATTGATTTTTTTAATAAATAAATTGATGAATAATGGAGCAAATCCAAAATCAATAAATCAGTGGATTCTCAACCAATTTGATTGAAATCAATCAGATCTGGAGCAGATTGATTGGATCTGACAAATCCTTGACTGAAGGAGGGGATCAAATCAGATCCAGAGTTGATCTACAACTATATTCATGGGGAATCGCACCCTCTCTCTATCCTCCACACATGTGGACTCTTCTGGATGCTCTTTGGGCCGATGTGTCAGTGTATGGGTTGATGTGTCAGCTCAATCAAGCCCCTGATTGACAAGTAGGCTCAGTACAGCTTCAGTTATGCATTGATGGACTCTCCCTCAGTTGATTTCACTTGATTCCATGAGGAATTGTGCCCCCCCTGGGCTGGATGGCCTGTAATTTGTATATATCCTGCTTCAGGCTCCCTCTTCCAAGCTAGTTAGAGATGGACTGAAGGGCTAGCCATTGTAATACTATTTTAATCTTTTGATTGTTGAAATAAAGAAGATTTGGAGGCCAAATGGTGTAATGCTCTCATATGTGTGGATTAAGCACTGTCTTACGGCTATTGATGTTGCCGGCTTTTCTCTCGATTTCTGCATCTGAACCCTATCTGGCTTGAACGATTCAGCTGAATCAATAGGAGTATAGTTGGGCAAGTAAGGTTACTTATTTTTCTCATATCTCATAGAATATATGTTAGAGGATCTTGATTATACATGTTTAATAAGTTTATTTGCATGTAATTTTTGTTTCTTTTTCATATATACATCCAGATCTCATGAGGTTTCGTGCAGGATTGTGTGTTTAGATTTCAGGTAGCAAGGATTGGACGAGCTGTGGATCTAGTTTGACTCCACTACACATCAAAAAAATTTGTGAAGAAATTTCCCCTTTGCATTCCACTAATGAGTTTCCTCTGCAGATCTGCTTCAACAACAAGCAGCTTTCTTCCCCTTTCTCTCCTTTAAAAAATCTTAAATTTTCCTCAAACTGGTTACTTTAAAGGTTTCTTATTACTCTGATCTATCTCATTAAGAAAAATACACATAGATATAATTAGTAATATCCCTTTCAAAATCTATATCTTAGTTTTGTTTTGCACATAAAGTTCAATTTCAAGAGATCTAGCTAAAATTACCATATTGTCGCAAGCAATTTTAGTGAAAAGTTGTAGCTTGCTGTTAAGGTAGTTTCATTTGCTGTTATAAATTATTTCAATATTCTGCAATATCAGTGCGTATTTAATTGGCTGCACAAACATCAAGCCAATATCCCAAGGAAATCTTGCTTTCCTTGGTTCCTTTTTCGCCTGTTTAGCTAGTTTAACTTCATTTTTTTTTAGATAAGTTAGGCTGATCCAAAGGTACTCTTAAATTTATTTTGGACATATGTTATTCTAACATGCTTGCTTTCCTTTAGCATGTTTGACAGAAAATAAAGGAAGCTGCTGTCCAGAAGTGGCCTCAGGAGCGTTCAAATCCCCCCAGGGGTCTCCCTTTCCACTAAAAACTCAAAATTTTTCCAAAGTTGTAAAATATTGGTTTCAGCCTGTATAAGGAACAAGAAGTTTCTGATATATCAGTTCTATGATACTGTAACCATTAATAAATAAAATAATTTTTGGAATAGTCTCTTTCGAGCCCATTCCCCATCCCCCCTGGGGGGATTTGCGTCAGTGTCTTTTTCGTCACTTTCTGCTTATTTATTTTTTAAAATAGAATTGATATAATATATAGGGTAGTATACTTTAGTTCATTATTAATATGATACTCCATATTCTACATTTCAAAGTAATCATAATACTTACCCCACGATTTCCCGATTGACCCGAAAGGGGAAAGAGATTCCTGGTAGGACTAATTAGAAAACCAGAATTGTGTATTTGTTTTATTTTTCATATTTTATTTATCAGCAATTTTTTAAAATTAACCCCTCCTCGATTCCCCGATTGAGATCCACTTGGATCGAAAGAGGGTCCTGGAGGGTTTTCCTTTTAAACAAGAACACTCAGTTTAAAACTTATTAAAATTGACAAGACTCCAGTGTGTATGCTCTGCACTTGGCTGTGGTTCGTCCGATCAGTCAAGCTGTATCAAAAGCACTTGGGTGACTAGTATAATTAGGACTCACTCTCCCCAACTGACAAACCATCAGGTGAAAATCCAACACCTAGATCAAACCTTTACGGTGGCAAAATACCCAAAGGAAGCGGGAACTTACTAAAAAGTGACCTCAGGGTGCCGATCTCTGTCACACCCTAACGGATGCGTTATGAACAATAGCCCCAGAGACTCCATTTCAGCCCACATATTCCTTGCGGGTAGCCATGAGGGTTTAGTTTTGGACATACTCCAAGTACTCTCGGGTATATCCGGAGTCCCCCCTTTGCCTAATTTAATCAACTCATACTTCACATTTAAATTAAAACATACCAAGAGGCAATCACAAAACATTCATTCCAAGCACATGCAAGCATATTGATTCTATTTTTGACTCCATTCTAAGGCACTGGTTAACTTCTTGCTTTATATATATATTGTGTCTCAGTATTGTGCTTTTGTGTGTTCATCTTTTACATCTTTCCATCTATGATTATCTATAGTTAAATTGTAAACTCCTAAATAACTCAGTCAGTTTAAACATCACAACACTAAGTAATTCTCCTTAGTAACTTAATAGGGTCTACCCTCCTTGGCTCCGTTAGGAGTTGAGCCTAAACAGAGGAGTCAAGAACAAGGTGACAGCCTTGACTCGAGACTTGCCCCCAAGGACACACTGAGTGGCTTGAAGATTTCTTCCATGTGACCCAGGTGTGTGAAAGGTGGCAACAATGTCTTAAACACTATTTTAATATAAATTTCGAGATAGGTATCATAAAAAAAACTACTTTTTTGTTTGTATTTTCGACATATCTCCCTGTGTTTTTACTCAAATTTTGATCGGGAGAGCTCGTTGGATGTGGAATTAAATTCTGCATCCAGCGAGTACTCACTCAGCATACTTTTGACGGACCCCGCTAACCTAAAAACAAGAAATACCTGAAAAATGTGATGATGATGTCATCATCATGTTTTTTCAGGTATTTCTTGTTTTTGGGGTAGTGGGGTCCGTCAAAAGTATGCTGACTGGGTACTCGTTGGATGCAAAATTTAATTCCACATCCAATGAGCTCTCCTGATCGAAATTTGAGTAAAAACATGGGGAGATATGTCGAAAATACAAACAAAAAAGTAGTTTTTTTCTTTTCTTCCTCCAAAATTAATAAATATTATTTTATTATTTTAACTATTATTTTATTATTTTTTTTAGGAGGCCCATTTTTAGTTTAAATTTCCTCTAATACTTCTTCTGAGTTGTAGTGATCCCTTCTGGTGTTGTTCCCGTTGCCAAAAACTGAACTATTTCCTCATAGTAGTCGTCAACCATTCAAACTCTAAATAGTTGTGCATCAAGTAACCCATCTTCGATGTTCATTGCTTCTTCCCCTGTCTCGATTCGTGACAAGTCCCACATTCAAGTGACCTAGATTCATAATTATCTTGAAATCAAACTCTTGGAAGAGAAGTAGCCAATGATGTATCTTCCTCCCCAACACAATATTATTCACCAGGTATTTCAATGTAGAATTATTCGTGAACATCTTGAAATGACCTCCCAACAAGTAGTTTCGAAACTTCTGCAATGCGTAAACCATTTCCATCCCTTCCCTCTCTGTTGTAGTATAGTTTTTCTCCACAGACGATGTATTCCAACTAGCGAAATCAATCAAGTGATCAATATCACCTTCAACTAGATGCCCCAGCACCACTCCTACCGAGGTTGATGATGCATCAACATGAACATGGAACTCCTTTATCCAATCTAGAAAAATTAGTATTGGTGTTGTAGCCATATTTGTCTTCAATGTGTCTAAAATTCCTTCAAACTCCTGACTCCATGTGAACTGTGCATCCTTCTTTAGCAACTTCTCCATAGGTGTTGTGATCGCAACATAGCCCCTGATGAACTTGTGGTAACACCCTGTATGGCCTAGTGTTTCTATGAGTTGCTTCACATTTGCAAGAGGTGGAAAGTTCAAGATCAACTAGTAGTCCTTCCTCACATACAATGTTCCCTAGAAACATCCCAAAAGGTGCAAAAAATATGCATTTATTCAAATTCAACACAATCTGATGTTGTCAACACCGCTCCAGCATCAGTCACAGGTTTGCAAGATTATCCTTTATCATCCCATGAACCCTCCAATCATCCATGTACATAGATAGAAAATTATGGATAAAATCCTTGAATGTAGTGACTATGATCCTGGAGAATATCGCAGGAACATTCTTCATTCCGAACAGCATCACCATGTACTGATAATATCCCCATCTTGTCACAAATGTTGTCTTATGGCGATCCTCTTTTGCGATCTTGATCTGTTGATAGCCAGAAAATCCATCTGTGAACGAATAAAATTCTTCAATACCCACTCCTCAATAATACTTCATCAGTGAACGGTGTAGAGAATGGATCATGAAGGCATGCATCATTCAACTTATTGAGATCAACACAGATCCTGACCTCGCTTGTCTTCTTATCTTGCATGACAATGGGACTGATCCACTTTGATTCTTCAACTTGTTCTATGATTCCTGCATCCAACATTCTATTGAGCTCAGCTTTTACTCTTTCCTTGTATCACGGATTCAGATGATATGGACTTTGTCAAACTGGCTTCGCATTGGGATTCAGAGAGATCTTCATCTCTCCCAAATCTCCTAGTATCCCCTTTATCTTAGAAAACTTCGTTGAAAACAGATCTTGAAACTCATGTAGCAAATCAGTTATCTTCGCCATGGTTTCTTCATCCCAGTAGTCTCCAATATTCGTGAACTTGGGTTCCTCCTCTATCCCAATGTTGACCTTCTGAAAATTGTCATCTTCGCCAAAGAAAATTGTCATCAACCTGTGACACTGCAACCACCCATTTATCAATTTCATATGTGTCTTCCACCAATGTGCTGGGGTATCCTTCAACACTTCATCCAATGCCAACAATATTTGTTGTTTGAACGCCTTATCTTCAAATTCAACAAGAAACTCAGAAAACTCAGGTAATCCTTCATATAATGGCAACTCAATAGTCTCTATTTCGACTCAGCACAATAATTGAGTGAATACTAAACCAGCCTAGATCCAAATCCTAGGCTCTATGAAGCACTGAGAGGGATCCAATCTCCTAAGGTGCAAACCTCTTTTTAGTTATTGCACTCAAGGAGGTTTTCTTTCGGGAGATTGGATCCCTCTCGGCACTTGATAGAGCCTACAATTTGGATCTAGGATGGTTAATAATTTAAGCCTGATAAATGCTTTCATAATATATATTATTCATAAACTTACTTCTGCCTTTTATTGAGTTAGATACCAAATTATTTATACAACAAGGAACATGGAATATAAACTCTTCTACCTAATAAAATAAATAGTAAGATTGTACTAAAACCTAAAATACTAGTAATAAGATTAATATATTTGAAATAAGATGAAAAGCTAATTTAAAATAACTATTTTTACATAACCAAAAAAATATAATTAATATATTTGGAATAAGCCTAAAATCTATTTTTAAAATAATTATTTTTGCATAACCAAAAAATAAAGGGGTTTTGTTGTAGAACATAGCACCAAGAAAATAGGACCTGCTCCACCTAGTAGCCAAATTTATCAAATTAGAAATTACATTTATAATTTTCATTGAAATGGGTTATGATCATATGTTGAATCTAATTTTTCTTCCATTACTAAACATGAGGTCCCTAAAACCTTAATTCGAAGACGATTTACAGCTATGTTTGAACACTACCACAAAGATAAACTAAAACTCTCTTGAAAAAACAAGTTTTTCTCTGCATACCTTCGTTTCTTCTGTAAAAGCCATAGGATAATTGTACCTAATATGCTTCTAGTCCATATTCCACTCCACAAAAAGAAATGTTTAATTTTCTTGTTCATACCCGTGATTTCTAGCCCCAAGTCCCTTTACTGTTCAATTGCAATTTTTGGCGGCGAGAGGAAGTGTATTAATAATATTGGTATGAAATATTGTTACGATTCCTATGCCATTTTCTCCAACGTCTCCTCCCTGCTACTAGGTCGATTCTCATTGTCTCCCATGGCTTCGCTTTCTCTCAACCATCACAATATCCTCCTTCAATTACTACCCATAGCACAGGACAAATGGAAGCTCAAACAACTCAAACATCCTACGTAAGATCGACAACTTAACTGTGAAGCCTGGAGGTTTGGTGAAGAAACAGACACTGTGTGTAATTGGCACGTTGTACCTTCGGAATGCGTAGAATACGTGAAAAACTACATGGTTGGAATCCAATATATGTTAGACTTGATCATAGTAGCCAATATATGTTAGACTCCCTAGGCATTATCGATGCCAAAAATTCCATCTCTTCCTAATTTTATTTCAATCTTAATATCCTAATGATAGAAGGAGAATTTAGCCATTAATAGATAGCTCTTATTGAATTTAAACGCAACATTCAGCTGAGAACGCGATCTAATGGCTTAATAAATTATATTATTATTTCGGTCCTCTAGAATCAATGGCTAATGTGGGAAGAGCAAACCTCTCCCAAAACGCATGCTTAGTGCTCGTATGGAATCCAGGGCGAATATGGGAAGCATAAACTCACTAAGGAAAACTCTCCCCAAAACTTATTCCAATGGCTTAATAAATTATATTATTATTTTGGTGGTATGGAATCTATGGCGAATATGGGAACTGCAAAGCCAGTGAGGAAACCTCTCTAGAAATGAAACGCATCATCATGCATGTAGTGTGACAGACACGAGATAAGAAATTATCGCATATATTCCAATCCTATTGTTGTAAACTCTGTTATTTTCTCATCGCGCCACTCTATAAATAGTAACCCTATCAAACAGTGAACAATGTCAGCATTTGCGAATCGATTTTGTTCGTCATCTTTCACTATTTGTGATAATAGCAGAAACGGGCTTTGAGAATCCCAGTTATAATGGAAATTCCTAAGAACAATACTCTGTATGGCTTTTGGAACATTATGGTAATTGTGTTGTGGATGACAACATTCTCATGGAGCACAGTAGAACAGTTGGTGAAGCTCGAGAGATGGAAGCTTCTCGTACAGATCAGTGGAGATTGTTCGGATCCTGAAACACTATGGATACAAAATATTCACGTGAGGTGGGAAGAAGGGTAAATATGTGAAGAACGATAAATATGTTTCTCCCTTTTGCTTGATAGAAGATTCTGATCATGAAATGGTAGCAGTATAAGGAAATCATTTCCTCGTTGCTAGTTATTGGATTGATCTTGTAGCAGAAGTACATAATAATAATTGTGTGGCTGTGAGGATTAAATTTATATCCAATATTACATTACATAACGTTATATTACATTATATAACTTTACATAACATTACAACAACTCCCCCATATTGGCTTTGATTTTAATTTTCTATTATTTATAGCCGACATAACGTAACGTTATGTAATTTTACAAGATCTCCCCCATACTGGGTTGTAGAGCACCTCTCGGCGCAACCACACTTTCGAATCGATATCTCATGCATCCGATTCTGCCAATTTTCGAAAGCATCATCAAATTAGTCTGAAGATGCGGAGATAGAGATTCTCCAGCACAACCCTCTATCAACAATAGGATGGATATAGTATTCTCAGATGTTGTACACATGATCCCATCCCCCTACAACTCCTTCCTTAACTAGTTCAATATACCTTCTTCCTTAATTTGGATCCATCGGAGCTATGACTCTGATTTCACAGTTCTCAAAAGTCATCACTTGCTTCTTGAAATTGATCACCGCCAAACTGTAATAGGCACATCCAATCCCCAATAATGCAAAATATGAAATTTTTCCATCAACAACCTCAATCACATCAAAGTACACATAAGTCTTCATTCCTTCAAATTCCACTGCCAGACGCGAAACTCACCCAATCAATGTCACTCTGGCCTGGTTAGCCAGTTGCAGTTGCACAAGGGACCAAACTAACTATGGGATCCCCATCTTCTTCCATGTCTATTTCATTATAATGTTGACATCTGAGCCTAGATATAGAATGATTGAATCTACCTCATAATCCCCAATTTGAATATTAATCCTCATCTCTTTTCTCATCTTCCTCTTGTATAGGGAGTTCAAAGTAGACTCCCTGTTATAGTTGATTTTACCACACCATGTAGATCACACATTTATGGCCTTCCCTGACCCTCTGCAGACTCTTTGGAATCCATGGACTTATATTATACTTTGATGTTCCAAGATCATCCCCAAAAATTGCCTGTTCATACCTATACATGAATTTTAAAGCAATACTTGCATGTATACGCAGCTTTTGACCTCAAACCTGTGTACATTGGGATGTGTGCAAAATGACAAATATTTTTGTAGTTTTCCTCATACAAATCTGAATAACTTGACTCTTGGCCTTCCAAATTCCTTGGGAACGCTCAGATTCAACCCTCCATTACCTCTTTGGGGTTCTATATAAGGAACCCCTTGGATACATTGAAAGAGGAGAAATTGAAGAGTAAGGAAACTATAGTCCATTGTTGCCTCAGATTTGCTTATACTTAATTCTACATCCTTTTTTCCCTTGGAGCACATACTATTCTTCCCAATATTTCCTTTGATTTGTGAGCTTGCTATCGAGAGATGGAGGATTAAATTAGTAGAGGACTCAGTTTCTCTGGTTCGCAGAAGTTCCAACAGAGCTTTTCACTATTGTATCTCTGATTTATTAATAGAAATATCTTTTTTTGTCCAATTCATGTGCATTTTGAATATGAATATTGAATCCATGGCGTATTTAATTTCTTATACATGATTGATTATATATGCTAGAGTATCTCTAACACATTTATATATATCATGCTTACTTTGTTTGCAGTTGTTGAGAGAAAATTATAATTGCAATTGCATTGGAAAAGCTCAACAGGGATCTACTTCAACTGTCTAGAATAAGGTGCAATTCTATAATTGCTTACTGCTCTTGCATATTGGGAAATATTGATTTCTGGTGTCATAATGTCTGTTGTTGTACCCCCAAGCCATAGGAATTTTCTCAACGTAACAGAATTGACAAATCCACTATTGATGTTCCTAGTTGTTTTTTCTTTGGGGATTGGGTATACAATGTGCTTGAATTGCTTTTTATTTCTCTATTGTTGTGTCGGGTCTGGAGGTATGTTTTCCCAGTAGTGTCTTGTAGGAGTAATTTGGTCTTGGATTGTCATCCTCCCCTCTTTTTTTTCATGTACGCAAGTATTTTCATTACAGTCGCATATACGCACTGTTTTCTCTTGAATTCTCATGTATGTATGCAGTTTTACTGCATACAGTCGTGTATGCTTTTGTTTTGAGCTTTATTTGGGAGATTGAGTGTTGTTGGGTGAGTTTTGATGATTGCTGAGTCTTCTTGGGTACTGTTGGTGTCTATATACAGCCTATGTTTCTGACCAGAGACCCATTTTGATTTATTTTCAATTAGGTTTTGTTCTTGTCATTCATTTTTTCCTTTTTGTTTTGGGATTAGTGCATTAGGTCTCTTTTATCTTAGTTCCTTTATTAGATATTGTTTGTGAGTGGTTATAGGGTCTGATATTTTTAGGGTCTATTATTGATTTTTATATCTCATTTATTTAAAAAAATACAAAAATATTTTGCTTTTACATAATTATGCATTCTTGCATTTTTTCACTTGCATGGTACTTGCATTAAGTTTTTCTTATTGAATTATAATCAAGTGTTCATTTAAGAATGATTGCATTCTCATTTGAAGGAAATAAATTTCATCTCACGTAGTGGAATACCCTGTTTTTCATTCTACAAAATTTCATTCGGCATTGTTTGTTAGGTGTGCACATTTATTTCACTACCGAGTCTTAATATCATTAGTTGCACAGCCATTTCCATTTTAGTAATTACAACCATTAAAATAAACACTTAATTAAAATGAACTGCACATTTTTCTTTTATATGGTTCACCAACAAGATTAGGATTTAGAGTCTTGCAATAGTTCATTGTGTGTCAATTCTCCAAGACTACTAAACACAAACAATTAGGTGTCTGTCCAAGTGAGAGTGAGAAATCCTTGGTATAATTAGTGTTTCATAGGAAGATCCTCTTACACAGGAGTCAAGCATGAGGAAGTGCACATGATTTTTATTGGGATAGCCCTTGGTTACTTTCCGTGAGCGATGAAGATGTTTCCAGGATCGTATTCGTATCTGGCGGCTTTTGAGGTATTGGTTGGTGCTTTTGAGCTTCAGGCTTTTCTACCTTTCCCATACAGTTGATCTTGCCTGCGAATATCCTCCTGAACATTGATTATATTGGGGTGACCTTAGTTTCCTTACCTAGGTATCGCAGGGGGTACTTGCAGAGGTTATTATGTAGGTGTCCTGGCCAGGTAAGGGTCATACAGCACAGTCGCTTTACGCATTGAAGTTGAGGACCACTATAATTGGTTACAAACTTCCACTTGTAGTTTATGGGAGTCTCAAGCCTCTCCTAGGTGAGGCATACCTACTGTATTGAGGAGCTCACATATCGTCCCCTTGGTTTTCTTGTTTTTTGGTTGTAGATTTTCTTAGGACTGTACTCTGTGTACGCTAGATTGCTCAGGGTTACATAGCTAGATTGAATCTTTTTATTTTGTTGTCATAGTGGATCCAGGTGTGGAACTTCACCGTTCTCTTCATTTAGCAGAACTTCTTCCTACTACGTCTCCTCCTCCTTTGGGAGAGAGAACCAGACAGTCTCGGTGGACTACTTCTCACTTTGATTCAGACACCGATCTCACCATGAGTCACCATGAGCCTAAGATCCCGGGGCGCCTCATTCTCCACCTCTTTTTTGGGAGGTTGAATTTTTGAGAACATATGGGACTTCGGTAGTGTCTAGCTCTTCTGTGGCTAGGACATCACCTGATGATCCATCACAATTTATGGGCTACATGAACGCAAATCACCTGTATTGGTCAAATAGTCCATGTGGTGAGACTCACCATGCACCCACTAACTCTAACACAATTCGATATGGAATTCTAGACCTTCCCAAGATTGGTATGACACCCAATGTCAGATCAGGTGTTGACCCTGGTGTTCATTCTGAGGGCACTTCCATTCCTTTCCAAGCAAAGAGGTTTGGTAGTACTAGTCATATTGCACCTTCCATCCCTGTGGTGGGAGGACCTTCACACATGCATCCTAAGCCTAGAATTTTCATTCCTATTTGGGGGACTGATCCTAAACATGTGAATATTGGGGGCACACGTTACATCCCTTCCCATATTCCATCGTCTTCAACACCAGTTTCTTCAAATTCATTTTTGATAATTGTTGGAGAAAAACATTAAATAATTTTATAACATATATCCAACGATTTAATTGTCAACCCGAGGAGAGTGTAAACTTGTGAGGTATAGACAAAATATATGTAGGGACAGAGTATTGCTAACTTAATCTAATATTCTAAGCGACTGAAATAAAAAAAATACATGACATGAAAAGAAATCTAATCTAGAAAAGAAGGAAATTGTGTGAAATAAATCTAATCTAAGAAAGCATAAAATTGCATGAAATAAACTGATATAAAACAATCAACATTAACTTGTGGGCTCACATAAAATCAACACAACTAATTCATAACCAAGATATGAAAATCTATATTAACAATTCATAAGAAAGAAATTACTGAAGATCTACACTAACAATTCATAAGAAATAAAATCAAGTTAACATGATAGAGAATAAGAGGATTTGCATTAAAGCATCATCTCCATTACATGAAAATAAAAAATCCATTCTAAGACTAACTCTAAACTATTCTCTACTTCCACACCACTATATAGATCTCTAACAAAATGAGGAGAGATACCTCCTATTTATACATGAATTCAATATAACTAATCCATAATTACAGATCCACTATTCTCTCAACTTATCCCTCAAAGTTCTCCAACATACCCACTTTTTGCTCAACTTATCCCTTCAAATCCTCCAACAAATATTGGATGAGACATTCTCTCCACATTTCCATGATCTTCTTGTTGATGTAATTGTAACTTCGGAATGTATTCACTTGTATATTGTACCCCGATGTTTATCCCCGGAAGTGTTTGTAATGTAATTGAGTAATTTCATGCCCCAATGTTTCGATCGGGAGTTTCTATAATGTAATCAAGTCATGTCAAGTCATTGTGGGTAACCCTCCTATTGATCAAGGGTTAAAGTCCCCGCATTTGTGGGGCCATCGGGTTATTATAATATCCTATAGAATTTGACCTTAGGTGAGTTATTGTAAATCGGGGCAATAGTCCCCACCGTTGTGTTAAGGATAACCCTCCTTGTTGGTCGAAGGGGAAAAGTCCCCACAAGTTGTGGGGCAATAGGTTTATTAGACTCTCCTAGAGATGTCGGCTCTAGTAAGTAATTGTTAAGCGAGGTTAAGATGTTGGAGTGGACATTAAGTGAATGAAAGAATATAAATAGAGAGTGAGCCTCTCTATTTATCACACACACACTCACTCATTGGGGTGTATGAGTGAGAGAGAGAAGTTGTTGAGACAAGAGAGAGACTACAGCTGTCGGGAGATCATATTTATGTTTTTGAGTTTTAATTTTGGTGTTGATTCTATCTCTAAGGAAGTTGCGGGGTTTTCTCCTTTATTTTTTCCTCGAGAAAAATTCTTTGTGTCTCTTGTGTTTATTGTTGTGCATGTTATTCTCTCAGTTAAAGATCCTAAGATCATAATGCTAGCTTGAATGATAAAAATCTAACATGGTATCAGAGCTAACCTGGGAAGAAGACATTGTGCAGCTATAGAAGCTAGAGATTCTTACTCTTTGGGTCTCTCTCCATAATCCATCAAAAAAAGTATGCTAGGATGACTCTCCATTGAAGGGTGCATCTTTCTATCGAAGCGGAATTCGATTATGAGAATTTTCAGTTTTTGGTGCGGGAAATTAGGGCTTCTTACATAAGAATAATATTTGAGTGAGCCTAGCATAGGACTTATCTCCCCATCAAAATCAAAGTTTAGAGACCTGGGTCAATATTTTTGGTTGGGTATAACTACGGGAACTTCAAACCCAAGTTTGACCCCAGGCCGGGAAAAACCCTAAAATACTGAAACTGATAAGTTTTGGTAAATTCGATATATATTAGGATTGGAGAAGGATCAAGAGCTGAAACTTTCATAGAACGAATATAAAATCTCGATTTACAGTGTATCCAAATTTTAGTCCTATAATTTTTTATATTCGAGGAGATATGATCCCTCCAAGTTAGGGTTCCAGCCTCTCCCAAGATTCATCCACAAACAAGACACCTGGGGAGAATTTATATATATCGGGCTATGAAGGTCCAAATGAAATTTATGAAGATGTTACAAAAAGGACATGGATTTTAAGTCTTTTGGTCCAAGTTTTAGACCCAGAAGATAAAATAGTGACACATGGAGGTCCGTACAACTTCGCTATGATGAACAATCATGAAACATGTTACCTTGGGAAAACACTCATAAGTACCAATTGGTGAAATCAATTCTAATAAAACCTATGGTTTTGGAACAATGACAGGTGAGGCTACCTCAGTGCAAATTTTAAGACATAGAGGAATATTAATTTCAGAGATACCGTAAAAACAGTATCAGGCATTTCTGCAGAAGAAATTGGAACACTACGGCTTCCTGTTTCGGGAGTTTCCCTCCACTTTTTTTAGAAAATGAGTACATTGGACAGCTCACCTTGAAGAGGTCTATGTTTCTATCCAATCAGATATGAAATATTTCAATTTTTGAAAATTATGGTTTCTCTGACAAACCCTAGATTAGCCAGCTCCAAAACCAGGACGAACACCTCAAATCGGTAAGATCTAATCTTTTGCTATTTTCATTTGAGGTTCTCATTTCAAAGTGATCTATCATATCAGCTTGATGATAAGCTTGGTGAAGTTGACAAATTCCAAGCATGGAAGTATATGATCTCTCTAAAGAAAATGAATTGGACAACTACATGAATAGAGAGGTTTTAGTTCCAGAGGGAGATGAAGCTAAAAGCCTTACATAAGAAGAACTTGGTCAAGGAAAATAAGATCATTGTTGATTCAATCAAGGTTCACCTTGTACAACAAGTGTCTTCCCTAAAGACACAGAATATGTTTGATTCCTTGACAAATATATTTGAAGGGAAGAACATAAATCAGAATATGACTTTGAGAAAACAGTTGAAGAATGTGAAGATCTAGAATGTAGAGACCACATAGTCATACTTTACGAGGGTCTCTCAAATCAAAGAACAACTTATAGTAGTAGAAGAAGAAGTGGAGAATGAAAAAGTAGTGATAGCCACCTTGAATGGCCTCCCAAGATCATGGGATTCATTCATGCGAGGAATGTGTGCCAGAAGGAAGTGATTACTTTCAGTAGACTCTGGGAAGAGCACACACAAGAAGAAGCTCGACTCATAATAAGAGAAGAGAAGATGGGAGCAATTGAATATCAAGCTCTCACCATCCAAAGAAGATATCTCAAGTGATTAGGAATACAAAGGACTCAAATATTGAAGAACCTATTATCCATCTTAGCATTTGGATAAGAAACAATGCTATTACGAATGAAGAAGATGATAAAGCTGAAGGCTCAAGAAGGAGTCTACCCATGAAACAAATAAAGATAAGTATTCAATTGTCATTTCATGATATTGTTTTGTTATGCATTTTTTTATATTCAGTTGATGTATTATGCATGATAGAATGTTTTCATTAATGATAGTATACTACCAATATTCATGTGATGGGTAAGTAGCTCATGGTGCTATACAACTCTCCATTTCTACTTATCTAGAATGAAACCTCTTTGCTGACATATTGGATTAGTGTGTTCGGGTATACAGGCTACTCCCAAAATACCGAACACCTTGAGCAACCACTTCACACAAATAGATCATAGATCAACACATCGATGTTTGCCACGTGGTTAAAACCCTCAAGAGGGAGACAGTCCATGGCCCCATCCAAATAGCTGCTTGGAGCAATTTATTATGCAAAAGAAAGAAAGTTACATGAGCTTCTCATAATCAATCAACTAGACAAGGACCCTCCATGCTCTTTAAATAGAGATCATGGACCAATCAGGTGTTAAGCCACGGATCAATGGTAGGTATGACCTAAGAGAAGTTGAATCGTCAGATCACTCTGTGTATAGAACATATCGTGACCATCGAATTAGAATATTTACAAATGCATACTAATTCATACTAAATAAACACACTTTATCTAACATATATATTACACAAGTTGATCTTAACTAACTAAGTGTCTAAATATCCTAATATCCCCCCTTAAGAACAACTTGAGATAGGATTGAAAGATTTACAAAAGTGACACTATTAGGACAAGGAAGGAGGAATTATAGCCTATCCCCCCTTAAGGACACATTCCTAAACTCCTAACATAGACCAAAGTTTAGAAAACTTCACTTCTGTAAGAGACTTGGTGAAGATGTTTACAACTTGATCATCTGTAGGGAAATAGAGCACTTCAATAACACAATCATGAACAAGATTTCTGATGAAGTGCATGTGTAGCTCAATGTGTTTGCTACGCTGATGTAGAACTGGATCTTTAGCAAGTTTGATGGCACTTTGATTGTCGCACCAAAGTGGAGTAGGCTGCTGCTGCTCGAATCCAAACTTTGAAAGGATCTATCGAAGCCATAAAGCTTCCTGACTGGCATTAACTGCAGCTCGATATTCTGCTTCTGTTGAAGAAAGAGCAAGATCTTGTTGTTTCTTAAAATCCCAAGTGACAGGTCTAGATCCCAGACTAAAAACATCACCCGTAGTATAATTTCAATCATCAGGATTGCCGGCCCAATCTGAATCAGTGAAACCAACCAACAAAGGTTTCCCTGTTGTACTGTAATGAATCCCAAACTGAATTGTACCTCGAATATATCGAAGTATTCTTTTTGCTTCTTTCCAGTGACTTTCATGAGGAGTTTGCATATAAATGGCAACACGACCAATGACAAAGGAAAGGTCAGGACGAGGATGAGTCAAGTATAAAAGACTACCAACAAGTTGACGATACAAGGTGGCATCTACTTCAGGAGAAGTACAAGTGGCAGAAAGTTTGACTCTAGACTAGAAGGGAGAAGGGGCTAGTTTACAATCTTCCATGTGAAAGTGACAAAGAAGGTCACAAGCATACTTAGACTAGGAAAGAAATATTCCTTATTTGGTATGCAAGACTTGGAGACCAAGAAAATAATGCAAATGTCCTAAGCCTGACATTTACAAATTTTGCTTAAGACTAGATTTCACATGGGTTATAAGTTTAGGGTCACTACTAGTAAGGATAAGATCAACAACATAAAGAACAAGTATGATGAGATGGTTTCCTACTTTCTTGGTATAGACATTGGGGTCAGAATGGCATCTAGAAAAACCAGTATCAAGGAGAAAGCTATCCATATTGGCATACTAAGCTCTAGGATCTTTCTTAAAGCCATATAAGGTTTTCTTAAGGAGACAGATAAGGCTAGAGTTATCCTAAACATATCCAGGAGGTTGTTCCATGTAAATTTTCTCCTGTAAATCACCATGTAAAAATGCAGACTTGACATCCATTTGATGGACTTCCCAATTATGTGAGGCTGTAAGGGAAAGAACAAGGTGGATGAAATTCATTTTTGCGAAAGGAACAAAGGTTTCATTGTAGTCAATCCCTTAAACTTGGGAAAAACCTTTGGAAACTAACCTTTCCTTAAGTCTTTCAACACTTCCATCTGATGCATACTTAGTTTTGTAGACCCATTTACATCTAACAAGTTTTCTTCCTTTTGGAAGAGGAACAAAGATCCCAAGTATCATTCGCCATTAAGGAACGATATTCTTCATCCATAGCTACATCCTAATCTGGATTTCCTGAAGCTTCTGCAAAAGTTTCTGGATCATGATTCTCGGAAAATTGAGCCAAAAGAGAAGAGGCTCCCTGAAACTGAGAATGTGTTCGACGTTGATCTCCAGGATCATCAGCAAGATCACCACCTGCTTCACATGTTGAATGGACCCATCGAGGAAGCATTGGTGCTGGTGCAATTGGAGGAACATGAGTAGGCAGAGGTGGATTTTCATCCTCACTGTCATCATCAGAAACTGGAGTTAGAAACCTGTCAAAGAAGTTGGAAGAAGAAGAATAAGAAGGCACAATCACCGAATCAGGATCGCATGCCAAAGATGGAACACCCACCAAGTTAGGCTCACAGGCCAAGAGATTTTCATCAAATTTAACATCTCTTCTAATGATTATATCATGAGAATGTGGCTGAAGAATTCTATAACCTTTTACATCTTTTGAATATCCAACAAATATGCACTTTTCACTTTTAGGCTATAATGTTTTCTGTTTTTCATCCGGAATGTGAGCCCATGCTTCACAACCAAACACACAAAAGTGACTTACATCTGGTTTAATTTTACTCCATGGTTCTTTTGATGTTATACCTTATAAAACTTTAGTGGTTGTGCGATTAACTATGTAATTTGCACAATTTATGGCCTCAGCCCAATATTGAAGACTTAGTCTCTTAGATTGGATCATACAATTAGCCATTTCTTTTAAAGTGTGGTTCTTCTGTTCAGCTACACCATTTTGTTGTGGTGTATATGGAATAGTGTGTTGTTGTCAGATTCCTTGTTTAGTGCAGAAAGTAGTGAACTTATTGTTAACATATTCTCCTCCATTGTCATATCTTAACTTAATAATTTGATGACCAAATTTTTTTTTCAACAAGGGCCTTGTAGGCCAAGAACATGTTAAATACTTCAATCTTAGGTTTTAGGAAGTAAACCCAAGTGTTTCTAGAGTAGTCATCAATCAAAGTTAAGAAATATTTGAAACCAGAAAAGGAAGCAGATAGAAGAGGGCCACACATGTCACTATGCACAAGCTCCAAGGGAACCGAGGCGTGCCAAGAGGCATGTTTATCAAAACTGTCTCGATGATGTTTTCTGAGTACACAACCGGAACAAACACCATCCTTGCAAGATACCATCGAAAGACCAGTCACCATATTGTCTTCATATAGTTGTTGCAATAAGCGATAATTTAAGTGACCAAATCCCTCATGCCAAAGTTTGCTCAGGTTATCACTATGAGCAACAAAAACTGAAGGAAAAGGTGATGACCCAAAGTTGTTAAATTTTTACAAGCTGGTAATATCATCAACAGTTCCAGTAGCAAGGACATTTTGAGGATTTTTAAAATCCTTGATTACAACTTGGTGAGGTGTAAACGTCACAGTTTTACTTTCACCTGAAAGAGTAATTTGATTGACTGATAACAAATTGCAGGAAATTTTTGGAACACATAGTACATAATTGAAATGATCATTTTCTACTAGAATTGTTCTAGATCCTACAACACTTAGAGATCTATTATCACCAACAAATATTTGTTTGGTGTTTCATTCATGCATAGTAGAAAAGATGGCTTGATCCTTATCCATATGATAAGATGCTCCAAAATCAATGAGGCATTCATTTGAAGTAGAAGAAGAAGATGCAGTATAAGAGTAACTAGAAGCACAAAGTGCATGTCCATGAGAGTTAGATTCTGAAGACGAATCTAGGCTAATGTGGTGCTTCTTCATTGCTGCTTCTAGAGCTTCCATCTTCTTGAAACACTTAGATTCATCATGATTACATTTCCCACAAAAATTGCAATGACGCTCAATATTCTTTCCTTTTGGCTTGGATCCTTTGTCATGTTTTAAAGAAGGAGCTGACTGAGAGGGTTTGGGACCCTTGTTGTTTGGTTTATTATTGCGAAAATTATGTTTCTTGGGAGGCTTGGACTTTTCTTTCTGTTGGGACAATAAGGCTTCCTATATGTATCTGCATTGTTAATTATTCCAAGATGAATGAGATTATATTGCTCTCTAATTAAGGAATCGCAAAAAGATTCAAGACTAGGCTCTTGATAGCTAGCTGCAGTCAAGGATTCTTTCATGGAGTAGAATGTAGATACAAAAATAGAATATGCAGGTCCAAGGATGGAAATAATATGATAAATACATTGTTTGTCTTCTTTCTTAATCTTGCATTCTACACATAAGAGTCTAAGAGTTTTATACTTAGATAAATAGTCTTGAATGCATGAAAAATCATTTGGATTCAAGGAAATCAACTCATTCTCAAGTTGATGACCCTGAATTTCATTGTGTTTACCAAACACATATTTCAAGTTTTCCCAAGCTATATCAGGTTCATCAATTCCAAATATGTGGAATCACAAATCAGTAGAGATTGACATCCCAATCAATCCATGAGCTTTATCACATCTATTTTTCCATTTAATTTTCTTATCATCATTAGTGGATTCTGTTTCTTTCCCTGAGGTTATCCTGAAAAGTCCCCTACTTCATAGAACATCCTCCATATGAGATTTCCATGAGAAATAGTTAGAAATTGTAAGTATAATATCACAAGGGGAAGCCATACTATAAAATAATGGCTGAAAGAACAAAAACTCACTATCTAGATGCAAAGAACTCGAAAAATATACGGTTTTAAAAAAATGGCACTGAAAATTGATTCTAGATAATGAAGTTATGCTTGATCAAAGAAAATGTTGAAGATGTCCCCAATAGTGACGTGACATATATTAACTTGACTAACTAAAAAAATAACCCCCCTCTTCCCAAGATCAACCTTTGACAATCACTTTACAATAAAGTTGCTTTTAAGCGAATCACTTTTATAGAATAAGTGATGTTCACTTTTATAATAATGTGACTTTTAAATACTGCAGCAATAAATTAAAAGACTTAAGTGGCTCACTTTTTATTTTATTTTATTTATGTGAAATTCACTTTTACAATAAAGTAACTTGAAAATAGAAATTACATGCACTAAAAAGTAGCCTAATAAGAATTGAACTCAAGACCTATTAAGGAATAAAGCAAATTTGGACCAAGTGAGATAAGTTAAAGGTACATAAAAGAATGGAAAAATGGTTTTTTTTTTTTTTACTCTTCTCTCTCATTCTCCGTGCTTGCCTTTTTTTTCCTGCAAATCACAAGTTTTCTCGCTATTTTTTATTTTCCATGATCACACAAGGTGCACGACAAAGATCATACGTAGCCGAGAAAATACGAAAAAAAACTTTCCCTTACTGTTTCTGATTCGCCGTGAGCATGCAAGGTGCATGGAAACGAGCATACGTAGCAAGGGAAGGAAACAGTACGAGACTAAAACAGAAAATATCTAATAATAAAACTGATAAAATATGAGAGATTTTAAAAAAATAAAACAAATCCGTCACTGTAACATTATAGCTTCAGATTTGTCGAAATGGGTGTTTCTAGAACAAACAGAAACAGTTTTCAATGAAACGAAAACTATTTCCAAATGGAAACGGCACTCCAGATGCAATGGAATAGCTCCCATATGCCACAAATGCATATAAAATATAGAACTAGAAACCCTTTCAAAGTTTCGACAACACCGGTTCCAGATCTTGATCAAAACCGAAAGTGGCTCTTCATAACTGCTATGATACCATGTTTGGGTACACAGGGTACTCCCAAAAGACCGAACACCTTGAGCAACCACTTCACACAAATAGATCACAGATCAACACACTGATGTTTGTCATGTGGTTAAAACCCTCAAGAGGGAAACAGTCCACGGCCCCAGCCAAATAGCTACATGGAGCAATTTATTATGCAAAAGAAAGAAATTTACATGAGCTTCTCATAATCGATCAACTAGACAAGGACCCTCCATGCTATTTAAATATATATCATGGACCAATCGAGTGTTAAGCCACAGATCAATGGTAGTTATTATATAAGAGAAGTTGAACCGTCGGATCACTCTATGTCTAGAACATATCGTGACTATTGGATTAGAATATTTACAAATGTATACTAATTCATACTAAAGAAACACACTTTACCTAATAGATATATTACACAAGTTGATCTTAACTAACTCCTAAGTGTCTAAATATCCTAACATAGTGCACAATCTCAATGTTTTCCTGGTAGAGATGGAAGGCATCTAGAAATTTTCCGTGAGATATGGATGAATGTTGTATTGGCTAAAATAGTTGCATGATCACATATTTATGAA
>LPNX010286218.1:728342-760406 GCA_001517045.1 Pseudotsuga menziesii | reverse complement strand
GAAATGTTTCTAACCATACAAATGCATTTGACTTGTAGGAAAGATCACATACATAATCGCCTACAAGCAAAGAAGGATGAGACTTGTTCTGAAGAACAAGTGACGATAGATAAAGAATAATTTGAAAAATGCAGCGACATCATTGATGCAGAACCTTACAGCTATGAAGAAGTAACCAAGAAGAAAGAGAAGACCAGTTCAAGAAGAATGATGTCTAGGTTGCAGTATCTATACATGAAGGGAAGTTCATAGCTCCATCATGCAGTAGATGGAAACATCATGGGATACAAGGAAATATTCATAGCACGAGGCTTCTCACGAAAAGAAGGCATAGACTACAAAGAAACATTTACAGCTAGTAGGAGGAAGAATTATGTGTGCAAATGAAAGAAGGCCTTATACGAGCTTAGAAGACACCCATGGGATAATACATACATGATGAGCTTGATGAAGATATTAACATTTGCTACAAGGTTGAATATGAAATCCTATAGAGGATGACAAGCTCACACATGGGTGCGAGAAGAAATTTTTGAAAAAGTTCAAGATAGAGGATCTTGGTATCTAGTGATCCTAGATGGATACATAGAATATTAGTGGCAAAGGAAGCTACTTGTCACTCCAGTACAAAATGTTTCAGTGCATAGAGTACGAAAGACAGAGGGAGTATGATGCTTCAGAGGGAGTGACTGTAGAAGATCCTAAGGTTCAACATGGTATGATAGGATGGATAGATTATTGATGACTCTAGGCTTTACTAAGAGTAAATCAGATTCCAACCTTTGCTTCAAGATTGAAGGCGAAAGACCAGTGATGCTCTTGTTATGTGTCGATGCACTATTTTCAAGGCATGGAGGTGTGGCAGAATGCGGATGGAATCTTCCTCGGACAAGGGAAGTATGCAGTAGATATCCTGGAGAGGTTTGGGATGATGGACTGTAAGGCCATAACCACACCTATGGCATCGAACATGAATCTATTGAGTGATGCTTCATCAAATACGGTTGATGCCATGATGTATTGTCAGATGATTTGTTTCTCGATGTACCTGACAGATACAAGACCAGATATTTGCTTTGTTGTCAACACATTGAGACATGTTCACCTGATGGTTGCAAAGCATGCAGTGAGGCACCTAAAGGGTATAGCTGATTATGGGCTCAAGTATGAGGTGGATCAGAATATTAACCTGGAAGGTTATGTTGATTCATATTGGGAAGGTATTGCTATCGATAGGAAGAGCACTTCAAGGTGTTGCTTCAGTATGGGATCAAGTGTGATCTCTTGGTTTAGCAAAAAGCAATCCTGTGTGGCACTGAGTATAGCTAAAGCAGAGTATGTCACAGCTTGTTTAGCTAGTTGTGAGGCAGTATGGCTAAGGAAGCTATTGTCTTATTTATTTGATCTCCAGTTGGATGCTACATGTATATATTGTGACAACCAGAGTTGTGTGAAGTTGTCGAAGAACCCAGTGTTCCATGACAATTTGAAGCATATCGAGATCAAATATCACTATATCAAGGATATGGTGCAGAGAGGAGTAGTGAAGCTCCAGTATGTTGCAATGGATGAACATATAGCTGATGTGTTGACTAAGCCATTAGCCAGAGTGAAGCTTGAGTACTTCAGGGAGAATCTTGGTGTTCTCCAGATCGAGGTTCCCTCCAAGGGGAAGTGATGAGCCTATGAGCCATTTTGACATGGTGAGAGGATTGGTTCCTTCCATGGTCAGATGTAAGGGCTGAGCCATTCTTTCATGGTGAGAGGATTGGTTCCTTCCATGGTCAGATGTAAGGGCTGAGCCATTCTTTCATGGTGAGAGGATTGGTTCCTTCCATGTCAGATATGAGTGCTGATCCATTCTGATGTGACTATAGGATTTGTTCCTACATGATCATATATAAGTGCTGAATTCCATTCTTTAAATGGAGGCACCTGGTCAGTTACTAGGAATACTCAGTCTGGGGCTGAGTGCCATTCTGATATGACTGTGGGATGCATTCTCACATGATCAGATATAAGTGTAGGGCCATTCTAATGTGATTGAGGGATGTGTTCACACTTGATCAGATATAAGGGTTAATTCCATTTTGATGTGACTATGGGATTTTTTCCCACATGATCAGATGTAAGTGCAAAGCCTTTCCATAGATGATAGTAGGTGTGTCCTATCATACCGATGGATGTGAGTGCTATGCCTTTTCACAGATGGTAGTAGGTGTGTCCTACCATGCTGATCATTTTAAGTGCTGTGCCTTTTCACAGATGGTAGTAGGTGTGTCCTACCATGCTGGTGATTGTAAGTGCTATTCCTTTCCACAGATGGTAGTAGGTGTGTCCTACCGTGCTAGCGGATGTGAGTGTTGTTCCTTTCCACATATGGCAGTAGGTGTGTCCTACCATGCTGGTGGATGTAAGTGATGAGCCTTTCCACATCTGATAGTAGGTGTGTCCTCTCATGCTAGTGGTTGTGAGTGTTGTTCCTTTTCATAGATTATAGTAGGTGTGTCCTATCATGCTGGTGAATGTAAGTGATGGGCCTTTCTAACATGGTTCTTGGATGTGTTCCTCCCATGGTCGGATGTGAGTGTTGGGCATGCCTTTCTGACATGGTGTTGGATGTGTTCCTCTCATGGTTAGATGTAAGTGATTGGCAGGCCATTCTGACTTAGGGTTAGACATAAGCACTAAAAAAGACCTACATGGAGGTTAGGCCTACAACCATCATGAAAAAAGGTTGGCTCTGTAGAACTTCCTGTGACGAGAAGAATCATGAGATAGCACCTATGATGATATAGATCCAGTGATGTTGTCCCCATGATGATCTAGATCTAGTGATGATCCATATCCAGTGATGATGATCCAGCAATGATGATCCAGATTCAGTGATGATGTCCCCATGATGATCCAGATCCAGTGATGATGATCCAGATCCAGTGATGATGATCTAGATCCAGTGATGATCCAAATCCAAGATGAATATGACGAGATGATCCAGTTGATACAGAGAAGAAGACCAATGCTAAAAAATTGTGTCGAGAGAATACCTTCCTAGTTAAGAGGGAGTGTTGATGTAATTGTAACTTTGAAATGTATTCACTTGTATATTCTACCCCGGTGTTTATTCCAGGAATTGTTTGTAATGTAATTGAGTCATGTCATGCCTCGATGTTTTGATCGAGAGATTCTATAATGTAAACAAGTCATGTCAAGTAATTTATGGTAAGCCTCCTATTGATCAAGGGTTAAAGTCCCCGTAGTTGTGGGGCCCTAGGGTTATTAGACTATCCTAGAGAAGTCGACCCTAGGTGAGTTATTGTAAGTTGGGGCAATATTCCCCGCCATTTTTTGTTAAGGATAACCCTCCTTGTTGGTTAGAGGGGTAAAGTCCCCACAAGTTGTGGTGCACTAGGGTTATTAGACTCTCCTAGAGATGTCGACTCTAGTAAGTAATTGTTAAGTGAGGCCGACATGTTGGAGTGGAAATTAAGTGAATGAAAGAATATAAATAGAGAGTGAGACTCTCTATTTATCACACACACACTCACTCATTGAGGTGCATGAGTGAGAGAGAGAGAAGTTGTTGGGACAAGAGAGAGACTACTACTATCGGGAGATCATCTTTATGTTTTCGGGTTTTACTTTTGGTTCTGATTCTATCTCTGAGGAAGTTGCAGGGTTTTCTCCTTTATGGTTTCCCCAAGGAAAATTCTTTGTGTCTCTTGTCTCTTGTGTTTATTTATTTTTGTGTTATTCTCTCAATTAAAGATCCTAAGATCATAATGCTAGCTTGAATGATAAAAATCTAACACTTCTCCTTGAAACTAGCCCACATCTTGAAGATGAAATTCGAATTTGAGGCTAGGTGGTGACTTTTGAGCTTGTTAAAGTCTTCAAATATACCTATAATCATCACCAAACTCATCCAACTTTAAGGTATAATGAAAATATGTTATTTTTTTCAATAATTAACCACAAATTCACTCAAATTACTCAAAAATAAATGATTTGGAAAATAACAAGGAAACCCATATTTATTCATGAAAATGGTGGATATTAATGGTCTTAAGGAAGGATAAAATATGAATAAGGTGACAAACGATATATGAAAGATAAATAAAATGTGGTATTTTTGTGACTCAACATTACCCCCAACTTAATTGGTTGCATGTTCTCATGCAACTATGCATTGATTCTCTTTAAAACTTTTGGCTTTGTAGTTGGGCTTTACATGATGATGGTATGAAATAATAAATCATTCCATGATTTGAAGTGCATGACTAGAATCAATTTTCCTTATGGTTGGTTCTTGTGTGACAAGCATAAGTAATAACAAATGTTGGTTCTTGTGTTAACAACATTCACTCATTTTACTTGTATTTTTGTTGCAATACGTAAGATTTAAAAATATACATGCATTAGAAATGATGAACCATCAATGTATATTAGAAAGCCTTTATGAATCATGCCAATATATATAGCATAGTTTGGAAAAGACATGTTGGTTAATGGTAAATGAGATGATGAATATGTAAAATGGTAATGAATAGTCCCCACCCCCCCCAACTTAAGATGTATTAGGTTTATGAAAAGGAGAAAGGGAATGTAGTGAGGGAATTTTCCAAATTCATTCATTTTCTAGCATTTAAGGAATTACATGGCTAAATATTAGAAAACAACATACCTCCACTTAACCAAAAAGTTGATGAACTTATGCAATAAGAATGTGGTTGTTGCTGCTGAATAATAGAATGTGAAGTGAAGGATATGAACTGCTGCTTGGTTGGATGAATTAAAAGATGAGAGATAAAAGTAGAAATGTGGTACTCTCATATGGATGAAGTATACTATTGTAAAACTATTGATGGAGTCATGAAAGGTATATAGTATTCACCTGCTACAAAACCCAATGGTACAATTCTTACCATGCGAATAGATGTGTCGATGTCAAACATGGAAAGAACTCATTGGATTACCAACCATTGATGAATGTCGTTAACCAATGTGAGGCAATCTCACCATTGATGTCAATGAGTGCCAAGGTACCTAAGTACATCTTGCGAAATGTGAATAAATGAGCTGATGTTGAGCCACTTGCAAGATCTAACAATCAAGAGACATTGATGTATTCCCATGATTGTCAACGAGAAAATTTTCCATTAAGGCATGCAAGCCTCAAGGTACTAAAAATGAACTCTAGTCTCTATCCAAGATAATGCACTGAGGTTGATGGGGCAAGACTTGTTGAAAGGTGGGCCTTAAGGAATCCCACATCAATTAACATGAGTTGTACATAATGAGTGGTAGGACTATCGATGAAAGATATGAGTGTCAAATAGTTTTTATGGCAGGGATAACAAAGCAATGTGGTCATGGAAAGGAAGTTGAATGGTTTTATTCATAAGGAAAATATGTGCGACTCAGAAAGGTGGACATGTGAGAAGTTACGATGTATAAGGTAGAAAAAGTAGGCTCTAACATGGAGGATGAATAAGCTTGGAAGGAAATATGGTAAGTAATCATGACATGGCGTAATTGGTTTCTGAAAGGCTTCTTTGTGGCAGCAAAATATCATGACATACATAGTGGAAACTCAACTTATTCAAGATTTTAATGGAACATTTCTCTAAAAAATTTCTATGATTCTGGAAATGTCATTTGTTCATCTTTGAACCTGAAAAAAGTTAGCATTTTCCTGCAACAAACTTGTGAGAGCATTGAAAATATATGAAATTGTGTGCTTAACAAAAGTTAAAGCAAATAAATAAAATGATTTTATACCTGAAAGTAGAAACGCATGTTAAGCATTCCTTCTTGTCAAAACCTGTTCTTTAGTGACTTGTGAAAACAAGTTAGCGCAACAATCATAAAATTTTGAGAAGATTCCAAGCTCATTTATAATTTACAATTTTATGATTTTATTTGCTACCTAATACTTTTTATTTATTTATATGTTTTTAATTTTTAATTTTTATTTTTGTATTTTTATCATAATTATTTTATTGTGATTTCTGAAGTTGTTTTTGTTTATATATTTTTTTAATTTGATTTATTTACCACAAGAACAATTTTTATGTGTTTATTGAAATTCGAACAAAAATTAGAGTTTTTATACTGTCCTTTTACAAAGATGAATGCGTCCTTATATAATGATTGAGAAACAGAAAGAAAGGGTCGACCCTTTCAGTGGTCAAACCCTCTAAAAACATACTTTCTTATAATAGAGGAGAGTGTGCAAACAAGTAATTTCTATAATAAGTTTAGCAGTTTCAAACAAACATTAACATGACAGATAATAAGAGGATTTGCATTAAATAATCATCTCCATTACATCACAATCGAAAACCCATTTTAAGACTAACTCTAAACTATTCTCTACTTCCACACCACTAGAGATCTCTTTAAAAAAATGAGGAGAAAGCCCTCCTATTTATACATGAATTCAAGATAACTAATCCATAATTACAGATCCACTATTCTCTCAACTTATCCCTCAAAGTTCTCCAACATACCCACTTTTCTCTCAACTTATCCCTTCAAATCCTCCAACAAATATTGGATGATATATTCTCTCCACATTTCCATGATCTTCTCCTTGAAATTAGCCCACATCTTGAAGATGAAATTCGAATTTGAGGCTAGGTGGTGACTTTTGAGCTTGTTAAAGTCTTCAAATATACCTGTAATCATCACCAAACTCATCCAACTTTAAGGTATAATGAAAATATGTTATTTTTCTCAATAATTAACCACAAATTCACTCAAAATACTAAAAAATAAATGATTTGGAAAATGACAGGGTAACCCATATTTATTCATGAAAATGTTGGATATTAATGGTCTTATGGAAGGATAAAAGAGAAATAAGGTGACAAACGATATATGAAAGATGAATAAAATGTGGTATTTTTGTGACTCAACAATGACACATCCTCCTCCTAACCCACATGGTCCTTCGGGTCGAAGTTCTACCGTTAGCCATGTTCGTTCCACTTCTTCTCACACAGTAGTATCACAAGGCCATGTTCCTCCTTATGTGTCATCCAGGTATGTGCCACCTTATGGACCATCTTATGGACAGTCTTATGGACCAGCTTATGGAGCATCTTATGAACAAACTTATACACCTTATGGGTCTGGATATCAACTCGCTTATCAATCTCCTTATAACTATGGATTCGTAGCACCCCATCCTTAACGTACTCCAAACTATAATACGCAACCCTATAGGGGTCAAATGGGAGGAGGTCACTATCATACTGGCCAAGGCCATGGTGTCTATAGCAATCAATCCTACGTGAACCGGCCCTATCAGGGAGCATGGAACCAAATGGCTCAGCCTAGGCTCTGCTTCATTGCAACGTTGAATCTACCTGACTTGTCGAAATCGAAAAATGATCCTGTGTCTCATGAGCCAGCATGACCGTTCGTTCCCGCCAATATTTTTTCAGACATTCCAAATTTTGAAGGTAAGACTAGTGAAGATCCTGGTGAACATGTCTCGACGATCCACCTTTGGTGCTCTTCAAACTACTTGAATCATGATTCAGTTCGTTTAAGGCTATTTCAATGCACCCTCATGGGGCCTGTGGCAAACCGGTACATAGAGTTTCCTGGGGGGCCTTATACATCGTTTATTGACTTAGCTATGAGCTTCCTCAATCACTTTTAGCTACCCATGCGTTACGATTTTAGTACTGAACTCTTGTCAACATTTTAGCAGGACAAAGCCACCCATATCTCTAATCACATTCAAAGTGGCGTAGATGGAAGATATTGATTAAGGCCTTTATTTCACCAGAGTTCCTTTTGGAATGGTTCCTTGAGTATTTATTTTCTTGCATAGAGAAGGATGTTTCCACATCCGGAGTGAACAATGAGGAACAAGCTATATTTAGAGCTCATCAGTTCGATTTGATCTATGTTCAGTCTGGGCTCTTGTATGAGAGCATACTGAACGCACCGAGATCCAATGAAAAACCAAAGTTTAAACCTGGGCCACATGTCGATGGAATTGTTGGATATGGAAGTGCTAAGCCTGGAAGCTTGATTACAAACCAAATGAATAACTTGTCTATTAACCAACCTGCATTAGGACAAGATACAGATTCATCTCATGCTATCCAAATGCTGGATGTACTTTCAGTGCAATCATCGAACCAGAAAGGTAACCAGTAACCTAGACGGAATAAAAAGAAAGGTAAAAACAATCAAAAGGGTGGGAATTGGAATGAAAATGATAATAATGACAAGAACAACAATAATGTTGGGGAGGAAGAACCCTAAGCATAAGGTTAAATTTTTGTTATCGAGAATTCTCAATCAGTGCGGACACTACTTGTTCCTCTGCAATGTAAATCACAACTACAGAACAAAAAGACACAACAACATATCCTTTCCTTGAATAATCAAATCAACTAACATGAAAGACAATATACCTCAACCTTGTATCTGCTTGTCTTCTTTCCAAAAGTCCTTGCAATGGTCCAGTACCTACAAAATAGATCACAAGACAAACAAAAGGGATGAGAGCATCATGATAAATTGACTATTCATATTGGTGATCAAGGAATCCAACAATATCTAATCACAATCAATACAATCAAATATAGGAAAGGGAAATGTCTTTGTATTAATATATGGATGAGAAAAAAGTACAACCAAAAATCCTTGATGTCGATGGCTTAGATCTCAACAAGAATGTCTACTATCCTCTAATAGCTATGAAGACCTTTCCAACAATAAACTAAATCTACTTTGCCTCTAATTTAGAATTCAAACTAACAGCATACGGGTGTTTTTTCTGGCCTCCTTCACTCTCATCATGAAGGCTTCATTTATAGGATTATAACTCAAGATATGACTTGGAAAAAGGATAGAATGAGATCCCTATAGGTGAAGAAGGTGAATGCCACCTCTCCCAAGCATATAGGAACTAACCCCACGGAGGCTTCCACATGGAAGCTTCTAGAAGCTTATTTTTTCTCATTTTCTCACCACCGACGCTCTTAGAAAAAATGATAAAGGCGTCGATCTAGGGTTTTTTCCAAAGAAAGGAGACAACGACGCTTCTGGTTCAACTGTGACAGGCGCTGTCGATGCTCTATGTAAAAAACATGAAGGCACCATTCCTTTTAGGTATGGGAAAAAAGTGACCAAAGTGACTCAAATCAGGCTTGATGGGAGGTTGGAAGGGAATATGAAATTCTCCTGAAGGCTGATAAGCAATGTGATATTTCTAGGTGCAACAGAATTCCCCCCAAATTATGAACCTAGAAGGAAGTGATAGGTGAAATAGTTTGCAAAGTTTTCTATTTGATACAGAGGAAAAGAGAGAGAAAATCATATAGGACCAGTAACTAAATTTATTCAAACCAATCATAGCTGCAGACCAATACATTGTAGATCTATAATGATGACTGTATCATGGATACATATGATACACTGTAAATCCATGAACAATTTCCACAAGAGGTAAGACATAGCTACGAAGAATACAAAGTATATCCATGTCTTTTAACCTCAGATATAGAACACAGCCACCAAACATGCAATGTGGATCTATTTCATGACTCTAAATGATCTCCAAATGTAACCCGAGTATAGGCAATGATGATGGAAAATCCTAACCACTCAGGGTCTTCATTATAATCCCCAAAAATACGAATCTAACCATGTGATTACAATGTCTTGACGTCGAACATGGTAGAAACCACTTGATTACCAGTCAATGATGTAAACTGTTAAAAAGTGTGAGGGAAATCACCATTGATGTCAATGATCCCCAAGGTATCTAAGCACATTCTCTCAAGTGTGAATAAATGTTCTGAATTCGAACACTTGAAAAAATTTTCCAATGAAAGGTCATTGATGAAAACCTACTATTGAAAACAAGAAAACCTGCCATTGAGGCATGCGAGTTTCAAGGAAATTTTCAGGTTTCTAGGTCTAATTCCCATATAATGATTTGAAGTCCACAGGAATATACTTGTCATGGGAGTGCCATGATGATTCCCACATCAGTGACATGAAACTAAGAACAAAATTTTATTTGAAGTAACGGTACTAACTCAAACGTGACTGACTCTTAAGGATAAGTAAAGTTACTGACGAGTTATTTTTCTGGGAGAGACATCCTTTGAACAATTTTGACGGCATGACACACGAATTGGAATCATTGACTTAAATGAGAATAGAACCAGGTGTAATGCAAGGAATATGACAAAGCATGCTTTGAATTGACTCAAAGGAGTCAAGTGACTCACAAAAGTGGATCGACTCGGAGACAAGCTGAAAACCCAACTATTCATATATGCAAATGCAGACATGTGCCATATTCAAAGGTGGACTGTAGATTACTGCCATAAAAAAAAATGAAAACCATTCCCCTTTCCTTTAATTTCCCCACCTCAAAAAGTGAGTGCCTCTTTTCATTTTTACGAGTCCAAAGAGGGTAACAACCACTCGTTAAATCTCATAAAATGATGATTCCATTCTCATATTTTTCGTGAACCTGAGAAATGAGGGGTTTGTTCCCAAATAGGATCTTTCATCGTTTAGTTTTATGAGTCCAATGAAAGAAAATGCATTTGTTGTTTCATGTTTAGAGAGTCTGAAATGACTAAGAAGACTCCAAAAGGTCCTTTTTAGTAAATAAGTCTAGTCGGTCCAGAAAAGAGATAACCTACCCCCGACTAGTCGATCGTTTTGATTCTTTTACAAGAATGAACGCAAAAAGTTTGCTTGGCAATCTTTTTGTGTTTTGAGGAGACTAAAAAGAGCTTAAATATAACTCCTGAACTAGGTTCCTTTTTCATAATCCACTTTTAACGAGTTTGAAAAAGTGAAAAAGTAGACTTGACACCTTCCACTGGAATTTTAATGAGCATGTAAAAAGTTTAAAACGACGCTCAGTACTTTTTCAGTCTTGCTCTAAGCTCAAAAAGACAAAAATACCTTACATTGTAACCATAACCCAATATTTACCTAAAAAAACTCAAAAAATATCATTAAAAGCCATTTTTCCAAAACTATAGAAAGTAAAGAATAACAACCCACTTTCAATAAAGTAATTTGGATTTCAAAATTAAATACATTATAATGCATTTTTTAAAACTCCAAATATTATATAAATAGAAAGGGTAGGTAAGATATTTTTACCATTTGTTTTTTACCATCAGTGAGTTTTGGTAGTTAGTTTTGATAGCAAGAGTTCCCTCCATTGATTTTCCAAGGGTGCTTCACTCCATTGTTTCTCCATTCTCCTTAGAAGAGGTAAGCCTTTGATTCTTTCCCCTTCTATGCTCAACAAATGTCATTTTACTTCTTTTGCATTGTTTAAATCCATGTTCTTAAAATGATTTTTTGATTGTTTAAAAGCAAGATAGAGGATATATTTGTTGTTTTGGAATGTATAATAATAATTTATCCATATTAAAAGGGTTTTTTTACTATGGTAGAAGGAAACATATTTCTCCCCATAGGGTTTTTTGGCCATCGAGCAGAGCTCCCGACAACGCTCTGTCACACTGGGATAGAGGCATCATAGGCCCTCTGTCCACAACAGATAGGAACTCAACACTCTGCGAGCCATAGGAAACAGCACCGCGGTGCTCTGTGGGCGAAGGGGAGCAGCGCCGCTACAAGGGAAATGAAAAACAAAAACCCTAATCTACAAAAAAACAATTTTTTTATGTTTTCTTCTTGCTTCATAATTTTCCATTTTATATGTTTTTCCTCCTTTTGAGCCATGATATGTTTTCTAATTACAAATTTTGCATGTTACAGGTGCATCATGGAGATTTGGAAGGAAAGATAACATGAATTTCCAGACAACCAGGCTGCTAATGATCGAGCCACTATTGAGGCTCTACGAAATTGCGTGCTTTTGAAGTATTTTCGGGTACCTGGCATGAAAGGACGTATCTGATTGCTATAGTATATCATAGATACGTGGGATCTTGAATAGGAGAATTTTGTGGTGGGAATCCATATCCTACCCATAGAGGTTGAGGATATCTATTTTCTGACCAGTTTTTCTATGAGGGGAAGCCGAGTAGTTCTAACTGGATCACGAGGAGGGGAGACCTCCTTGGATGATATTATTGATCAGAATTGCTCGCTAGGAATAGAGTCTCAATCAAGGAAGATACAGATCAAGTCTTTAGTATATCTTCCCTTGAGGACAGTGGTGTATACTATTGGCAAGGTGGCGGGAACTAGGTCTTCCCACCTTACCACTAGGTCACATATGCTATATGCTTTGTAGTGCATGGAGCCTATTGTCTTCAACTAGTGTGAAGGAATGCTAGTGTGTCTGAAGGATCAATTAAACAAGTGCAAAAGAGGAACGCTGAAGCAATTTGGCTATAGAGTAGTGATAGTGTCCTTTATCTTATAGCGGGTGCCTCACATGAGACCATAGGTGACCATTACCCAGCTTGAGCCTGAGGTTATGAGGATGATTGCATGGGTTATAGCCATCCCTGGCCTTGGAGGTGGAGGGCCTAAAGTTAGCTGTTGATATGGATTCTTTTGTTGGTTAAGAAACCAATTACTTATGGTGGAGGATTATGCCTATGAAGGGGCAGACTTCCGTGATGACCCAGAGCTTGTTTTACCTAAGGGAGAAGTATGGGATGATCGAGGTAAGAAAATACATTATCCACTTGTGTTTTATTTCATTTTTTATTTTATAGTACTTAGATATGAGCAATATGCCAATCTAAGACATAGTTAGCTAGGGAATCTGCCACAGCATTTAAATGTCTCGGAATGTGTTGATATGTAACTTGCTCAAAAGACCTCTCTAACAACCTAACTCTTTGGAAAGTACAAACAAGCAGGGGATTTCGGATGGCGCAGACTTGATTAAGCTATTGGACAACTAGTTCAGAGTCTAGGTAAACCGTAATTTACCTTACATCATTAGATAGGGCTTTCATCAACAATCCGATCATGGCTTGATATTCTGCCTGATTGTTGATGGAGGGGCCTAAAAGAATACCCCCTGAACTCACTAGCTCACTTGTAGGGGAGTACAGTACGCAAGTTGCTGATGCAAGTTTAAGCGTGTATTGATTAGAACCATCAGCAAAACCAGTGAAGGAAGTCATCTGTCCATCAAACAAAATACATGCATAAGTAGGGTTTTATGAAAAAACATTTTGAATCACACAAAAGACACACTTCTCAAAGCTAAGACACACAACAAACTATAAACAATATTTACAAATACCCTATTCTAGATGACCTAGGCATAGTATCTTTTGAGGTAGAGCCCATTTCGAGGCTCTCCCAAAGGTATCACGTTGTAATCAACCAATTCATATGCCCCTTTCTGTAAAAAGTGACTGACAATATAGGGCCCATGCCACATAGACTCAAATTTGTTTGCCCCTAGCTTGTCATGCTTCTGGTCATAGGTCAAGACCAGATCTCCTTCATTGAAGGAACAGGGTTGGAAAGTCCTGTCATATTGAACTTTCATTCTTCATTTATGTGCCTCATTAGCTAAGGTAGCATCACGTTCAATTTCATCAAGTTTGTTTAGGTACATGAATCTTTCTTCGTCTATAGTGGTGTTGGTAAATAGTTCCACAACAATTTTTAAAGAAGGGATCTCACACTCTATCAGGATAGTAGCTTCCAGCCCATATACTAATTGGAAAGGTGTAAAACCGGTGGAAGTTTTGATAGCAGTCTTATAGGCCCAGAGTGCAGATAAAAGCTACAAATGCCAGTTTGACTTGGCTTGCCCCACCATCCACCGAAGCATTGTTTTTAATACTTTGTTTATAGCCTCAACCTATCCATTGGCCTAAGGATAGTACAATTTAGAGTTATCATGATGAAACCCTAATTTTACACTGAGCTTTTCCATCATTCTGTTTTGAAAATGTGATCCATGATCGGTCAGGATGGACCTAGGAATTATGAATCTCATGATGATATGGTTGAATAAGAATAGTGCAGCAGGTTTATCGTCTTCAGCATATGTGGGCATTGCCTCAACCCATTTTGTAAAATAGTCCATAGCCACAATAATGTTTCCATGACCCCTGGCTGAGGTAGGTCTACAGTGCATGAAGTCTATGCCCCATTTTGCAAAGGGGCCAACTGCTACAATGGCATGGAGCGGAGCTAGATGTGTGCGTTTTTTGGAAGTAAACATTTGACATGGTGGAATTTTTTTGACTATTTCAATGCTATGTTTGAAAATAGAAGGACAAAAATACCCGGCATGCAATATTTTCTGGGTAGTATCCAACTGAGATAGATAACCGCCACAAGCTCTAGCATAGCAATCATTTAAAATGAACTTGGCCTCTTTGTGTGTAAGGCAACGTCATAGTATATAATCAACACCACAGTGGTATAGGGTATCATTCAGGATAATATAACTTTTGTCTTGGTGGTGAACACGATGACATTCATCTCGAGAAGCAGTAGGCTGGTATCATAAGGTTTGGAGATACAAAATGATATCTCCATACCATGGATCAGCCATACTAATGAGAAACAATGACTCATCGGGAAATGAATCAAAGGGCTCTGTATTCTCTGTAGTATGGGGAAGGTCACATATAAGCTATGCGAAAACAAGAGACTTCTTAGAAGTGTTTTTGGTGAATTCTAACTCAAATTCCTAGAGAATCATGATCCAATGTGAGTATTTCCCCCCAAGAACTTACGTTTAAGAACTTATTACATGGGGTTGGAATATGCATAAACAGTGGTGGTGCGGAGTAGGATATAATGATGAAAATTATGGACCGTGATGACCATGGCTAGAGCAAGTTTCTCCACATATGAGTATCAAGTTTCAGAGTCTAGAAGACTCTTACTAGAGTAATAAATCACATGTTCTTGGTTATTTTTATCTGTTTGAACAAGGACCATGCCTATGGTAGACAAGGATGCAGCCACATACAAGGAATAGTCCTTAGCATAATTAGGTGGTTGCAACACTAGTGCATGGGTAAGTGCATGTTTAAGATTATCAAATACACATTGCACAAAATCATCCCAGAAGAAAGGGGTATATTTCTTTAGCAACCTCATGAAACCATGTGTCCTTTCTACATAATTGCAGATGAAACAACGTAGAAAGTTTGCCTTCCCTTGCAAACTTTGGAGTTCAGTTATGTTCATGGGAGCAGGTAGGGATAAGATAGCTTCAATTTTCAAGGGATCTATACAGATTCCATCTTTAGAAACAATAAATCCAAGAAGTCATCCAGATTCTACACAAAAAACAAATTTATGGGGATTTAGATGAATATTAAAATAACGACATCGAAGAAACACATCTCTCAAATGATCGACATGAATATCCCACTGCTTGGAATGAGTAGGTAGGTCATCAAGATAAGGTTCCACAACATTTTTAATGTCATGAAAAGCATAGGACATTGCACGTTGGAATGTCACACCAACGTTCTTTAAACCGAAAGGAAGCTTGTGATAAGAAAAATTCCCCTAAGGGCAAATAAATTATGTCTTGTGTTGATCTGACGGGAGAATCTCAATACGATTATAGCTGGAGAAGCCATCCATAAAGGAAAAAATAACTCTTTCGGCACAGTTGTCGATTATCTGATCGATATAGGGAGTGGGAAAGTTGTCTTTTGGACAAGATCGATTTAAATCCCTAAAATTGATACAAACCATAATAATGCCTTGTTTTTTGTTCATAGGGACTATGTTGGACACCCATTCAGCTAATGGTATGGGGTAAATGAAACCAACCTTTATAAGTTTCTCAACTTCTTCTTTGATAGCGACTTATTTTCTTGGATGGACCTGTCGTAGTTTCTAACGGGTGGGTATGGCATCGGGGTAATTTTTTATCTCATGAAAAATGATAGAGGGATCAATCCCTAGAATTTCTTCATATGTCCATGCAAATACATCTCTAAAATCCTTGAAAAGGGCCATGTATGTTTGAACTTCTTCAGGTGAAGAGTTATGACCTATGAAAATGTTCTCGAAAATACCTGGTTTCACTGATATGTCTACAGGCATAGTTTTTGTAGTGTTACACAAATTCCCTTCAGGTTCGACACTACGAGTGAGGATCAGAGACTGAGGGTTGAGGACTATATCAGAGGAAACTATGGAGGTGAACTGGTCTTCTACCATATGGCAAGGGGGAAGGAAAGAAGATCAGTGATGATAATCTTCCCAAGGCATCTCCTCTAATGACATAACTTCCATAATAGATTCATCTGTAGGAAGTGTATGTGAAAGATAATCTAGAGATGGGGGGGTTTGAGCCAATATGGCATGTGATAATAGTCTAAGGCCACCAACAAATGGTCATTTATGGTGGAGTCACTAGTGGCTTGGATTGCATTGTAAATTTCTTCGAAAAGGGAAAAGGATGATGATTCATCAGCAATTGCTTTTCCTTTATCTACATGAGAGGTAGAAATCATGTTGATAGATGCAATTTACGAAGCGGGAGGAGGATCTGATAAAGGAAAGACTCCCATTAATGAAGAGTATTTGATAAGGCCTATTCCAATTTCCTTATACCGTGGGGTATTCAGGAGAAGAATGCTATTTGCATAATTTGTAATGGCACTAGGCATGATGAAATCTAACTGGTCAACAGTAACAATCTTTCCTTGGAATGGGAACTAGACGACCTGAAAAATGGTCGATGCTATAGCTTGCATAGTGTAAAACCATTTATGACCTAGGAGTAAGTTGTAATCCAAAGTAGCGTTGAAAAAATCAACGTGAATGGAGACTAACTTGCCCCCAGTTCGACATGGATGGACGGTAGTAATCCATAGGGTTGAAATTCACGACCATCAAAAGCCTTGAGGGTGGTAGGTGAATGGTTTATTTCCGAAGAACCAATGGGTCTCCAACAAGATAAAGACATAACTAATGTAGAGGCTCCCTCATCCAAAACAATACAACAGATAGTCTTTCTAGCAATTTTGGTAGCTATCTGGAAAGCTAAATGATGAGAGAGTGTTGTCTTGAAATCATCCAATTTGAAAGTGATGATATTACTATTCTCCGGATCCATAGCTCCAAGGCAGTAAGAAAGTTTTTTAGTTTATGTGGACAGGTTTGAAGTACCTCTAAAGTTGACATAGCATAGGGTGATTGAGCCAAATATTTGACAATATTATAATATTGGGCAGCATGAACGTTAGGATTGATTAACGACTTACGTAGAGTACCCTTGGGTGGACGAAAAATTGCTTCTGGGATAGGTTTTTCAATGTGAAGACCATTATTAGGAGGAGGTGTGGAAGCTGATGGTTTTTCAGATGGAACATCATCAGGTTTCTTTTCTAGAGGAGGGTCATTATAACTTTGTGATATTTTTTTTAAGTTAACAGTTTCACTAGACATCATACAAACTTTGTTAGTGCATGAGGAAGTTTCGTTCAAGGACTTATGATCAATTAAATACTGTTGGGAAGGGAAAGGATCTTTCAAAACTGCTGTGGTGGATGAAGTTTTCAAAAACTTATTGACTTCCTCACAACGAGGACATTCTTTTGTAAAATGGTCACCTCCGCAGATTAAACAAGGGTATTTTACCTTTCTCTCTCCTTTGGAATCAACATCTAAATTCTATGTTTTATTTCCTTCTTGTTGGTTATCAGGTTTTTTAGATTTATATTTTCCTTTCTTCTTTCCACTTGAAGTTTCAGTTGATTGGATCACGTTTACTTCAGTGGAAGCAACAAGAGAGGGTGCAGTTTTGGCAGATGGTGCTGGTTGAGTTGATGGAGTGGTGGTTTGATTTTGCATCTTAGCCTAGATTTTTCCATTGTTTGCATTTGAACTGAAGCAAGTATGCCATCGGCAGGTGGTTCAGTTACAGGTCTTGATGGATCTATTGTGGGTCAAGGAGCATGGGGAATCAGATCATACATATTACCTGATTGGGAATAGACCATGTCTAGGTACTGAATGCAGCTAATAGCTTGCTCCTCAGTAATAGTGCCTCCCATGGAAACATATCTAGAAATAGGCAGGAGTAAAGACTTTATAAAGCAATCAGTGAGCAACTGATCAGGAATAGGGGCCTTAATTAACCTTCATATTCTTCTCCATTCATGCATATGATTGGATATGTGAGTTGATGTATTTTTCTGAAGCGAGGTCAAAAGGTCTATATCTATTTCATATCGGATTGGCAATTGAAAGTGTGTTAAAAACGCCATTGCTAAGGCATTGAAATCCCAAAAAGAGTGATGTGGTAACTCGATGTACCACTTTGTGGCAATACCAGTGAGGGTTCTTTGAAAAATCCATAGATGGATTGAGCCATCCATCAAAGAATTGGATGAACCCCATAAGTGAAATGTCATCACATGGTTTTTTGGATCTTCACCAGGTTGACCATCAAACTTGGGTATATCGGAAGGCATCTTTACAGGAATGGCAGGCTAAGACGGGTCATGATGGATTGGGTCATTTATCAATATTGACAAGTCTGGCAGATATAAAGTAGCTAGAAATGGTAGTTGTTGATTTGGTTGCGGATACTGGTAGTAATTGTATGGCATTTTCTGACCAGTAGGACCATACGCAGATTGATATATGGGTATGGATGATACTCTCAAAGTTTGTTGAAAAGGTTGTTGGTTTCCAAAATTTCCATGTGGAGGTGGGCCACCCGAGGGAGGGGGCCCTCCGGAAGGTGGTGGTGGTGATGGTGGTCCTCCAGAAGTTGGTGGTGGTGGTGGTGGTCCACCACCTCTAGGTTGGGGTGGTCTGCCATCTCCAAGTGGGGGTGGTTCGCCACCTCTAGGTGGGGGTGGTGGTGGTGGTGGTGGTGGTGGTGGTCCTCCAAATGGTCCACCAGGTCCTCTGGGTCCTCCAGGTCCTCACGGTGGCCCTCCGGGAGGTGGCCCACCATAAACTCTAGCAGTATTAACAAAATCTCCTCCATATTCCCAACATTGGACCAATCTAGTTGTCCCCAATGTGCAAAAGCATTCCCAGGGTAGGGCATTCTAGGATAAATAGTCGTTGGTGGTGGTTTTTAATAAACTTGATTAGCCATAGGTGGTTGAGTTCCTGGATAGGTATATCCCCAAGAAGATAGATTATTGACAAGTTGCACCCCTAAGAGTTGGCCTGAACTAGATGGGGGGGTACAACATTTGTATTTATAGGAGGGATAACTATTGCAGGTTGTGTTATAGCTGCAACTTGTCCTGAACTAGTAATAATTCCATTAATAGATGATGTAACTCATGCTGGGGGTTTCCCCCTGGTGTTAGAATTTGTTGAGATTCCTTGATTTTTGGATTCCCCCCAACCATGATTGGTATGGAAGGCTTAGTAATGGGGCCAGAATGTGGAGCTGTAGGATTGTCATTTGGACCTGGATTACCTTGAAATGGAATTTCTTCAATAGGACCTAACACTTGAGCTAGAAAACGATATCGATCAGGCCATGGGTTGCGAGAAGTCTCACCATAGGCTGGATGAACATCAGAAGAAGGTTTAATTTTGAAAAGAGGCCAAGGGTTTGTATTACGGGGTAAATGAGCCAAAATAACTTCATGACGAGACACGGGTGGAGGAATGATTCTTTCTACTCTCTCTAAAAATTTACGAGCTCGATCAAGAGATGCATTAATTCTTCTCTATTCCTCTTCTCCTAAAGGACAGTTCCCTAGTGAAGATCTAATAACCCCGAATTCAATAATATCTTGGCCCATAGAATTCCTCCAAAAAGGATCATCCACGCCATAATCTGGTGGAGTAGGACTATCGACATGACCTTCCAACGGCGAATGCATGGAAGCATCAGCTTTAGGAGGCAGTTGAACCAAAGGACTTGTATAAATAGTGAAATATTATTTGTTTTCACTAGTTAAGGTAGTTCCTATGGGAACATTAGCAGAAGCTGGTTGTTCCATGGTTACCCCTTCTTGTCCTTCCACGATAGGAGGAGAGTCAGGAGGTAAACCCTGCAATCTACGAGAATGATGTCTCGCAAGTTGCTCAGCCATGGTGGTGGCCAAAGTTATCTAATCTAGGTCAAAAAAGGAGAAAAGAACACAAACAAAACCTACGCAGAGCCAAAGGTCACAAGTAGACTTAAGTGATAGGATGGGTTCAAAATAGCTGGTCTCTCACTAGGATTGTCAAGTAGGTGCAACTCGCGATATACCTCAGGGGTACATGCATAGTAATCTCCCCAAATGTTGTTTTCAGTGTATTTCTCCACACAAGATGGCCAAAGGGTTTTTCTCAGATGGTCAGGGTATCCTAGTGGGGTCTCTCGATATATGCAAGGTACGTGGGAGCTCAAATCGGTAGTACTATTGTCTATTGCACAACCATTCACAAGGGGCCTTCCAATATACAATCAAGTACGTAAAGTACCTTTCTATATACCTCAAGGGTACGTGAAAGGTCATTCAATATACCGACGGTACATGGAAGAGCCATGCAAGTACCAGGTTGTAGTGCGAACAAATGACGAAAGCTCCTACATTTTACAACGCCCAAACACGTCACCAACCCATCACTCAAATTTCTATACAATTTTAGAACTAAAGCTACCGTTAATTTTATCTGGACGATTAGGTGAATGTTTGTGAAGTGTTATCTCCAATAATGCAAATTAATCTAAATGTAAATGCACTTTTTGACTTTAATGAGAACTAACTTGGGTAAGGAAGAAATATTTTTCTTTTCTTTTCAACAATATACCAAAAGAAAGCTATTTTTAACAATCAAAACAAGATCCAATAAAGAATGCAAAGAAAGTCCTTTCAAACACAAAAACTCTTTCAAACAAGCACTCTAAAGTTTTTGAAAATGCAAGAAAGAAAACTAAGCCTCTAACATGCATGTAAAACTAACTTTTGCTACAATGTCAAAAAGACCTATTCTTCTGAATCACACATGCAAAATAGAAATGGCAGTTTTTGCAAGCATAAACAAGAGGAAAATAATATGATTCTTTTTGTATTTTTCTAGAAAATATGAGACACACAAAGCAATCTTTTACAAAAGAAACTAATATTCTAGGAAGAGGCTATAGGCTTTCTTTTCAAAATAAAAATTTTCAGATACTTTACTAAAACACCAAAACTGAAATTTCCACTTTCGTTTATAACAATGAAGAAAATTAAATTTTTGGATATGAGCTCAAACAGAGAATTAGACTCACAAAAACCAGCAATCTCAGATAGCAAACACACAAGCAGACAACACTAAAAATATTCAGAGAACAGAGCAGTTTAAAATATTGAACAAAAAATTTCTTAAATAGGTCGTTTTAGGGCCTACCTCGGCGCTTTTAGAAGCACTGCACCAGGGCATCCGAAGATTGAATCAACGCTTCTAGCTTTCTGCACATAGGCGATGTCGACACTCTTTCAGTTGAGGGAGAAGGCATTTTCAATGCTCTGAACAAAGAGAGAAAAGCACCTTGGGATGGATCGATGCTCTATCAGCCAAAGCGAAAGGCGTCGCTCGAACAATGGACTGAAAGGCTAAAAGCCTACAGGAGGAACCAAAAAAACTGAGCTAGATTGAAAAGGGTAAAACTACCCATAAAAGAGGAAAAAAATCAGAAACTTAAGATAGATGGCTTACCTTGTTAACTGAAATAACTAAAAGTAGAGAGAACAACCTTCATAGATGGAATGGTTACCAAAGTTTGTAGATTTGACTAGATCTGCACCAAATCTGACTGGATCTTCCCCAGATCTAACTGGATTAAGCGTCCCCAGTGGAGTCACCAATTTTGTTATCAGGAATTCTCAATCAATGTGGACACTGCTTATTCCTCTGCAATGTAAATCACAACTACAGAACAAAAAGATGTAGCAACATATCCTTTCCTCGAATAATCAAATCAACTAACATGAAAGACAATATACCTCAACCTTGGATCCACTTGTCTTCTTTCCAAAATTCCTTGTAATGGTTCAGTACCTGCAAAATAGATCACAAGACAAACAAAAGGGATGAGACCATCATGATAAATTGACTATTCATATTGGCGATCAAGGAATCCAATAATATCTGATCACAATCAATACAATCAAATATAGGAAAGGGAAATGTCTTTGTGTTAATATATGGATGAGAAAGAAGTACAACCAAAAATCCTTGATGTAAATGGCTTCGATCTCAACAAGAATGTCTACAATCCTCTAATAACTATGAAGACCTCTCCAACAATAAACTAACTCTACTTTGCCTCCGATTCAGACTTCAAACTAACAGCATAAGGGTGTTTTTTTTGGCCTCCTTCACTCTCATCATCAAGGATTCATTTGTAGGCTTAGAACTCAAGAGATGACTTCTAAAAAGGATAGAATGAGATCCCTATAAGTGAGGAAGGTGAATTCCACCTCTCCCAAGCATATAGGAACTAACCCCACTGAGGCTTCCACATGGAAGCTTCCAGAAGCTTCTTTTTTCTCATTTTCTCACCACTGGTGCTATTAGCAAAACTAACAAAGGCGTCGATCTAGGTTTTTTGCCAAAGAATAGAGACAACGGCACTTATGGTTCAACTGTGATAGGAGCCCTGACGCATTGTGTAAGAAACATGAAGGTGCCATCCCTTCTAGGTATGGAAAAAAGTGACCAAGGTGACTCAAATCAATCTTGTTGGGAGGTTGAAAGAAAATATTAAACTCTCCTTAAGGCTGATAAACAATGTGAGATTTCTAGGTGCAACAATTTCCTTGTAAGTTTTGTGGGGATTGTCACCTCACTCGCTTGTTCCCTTAAATAGAATATGCCTCAAAGTTCATCGCATAGAGCCCAACTATGTTGACAAATCCTTTACCACAAAACCAGAATACGAAATCGAGTACCATGGATCCTAGTAGTGCTTCTGGTGGGACTCCATACCCATCGAACACTGTTAGTGGCTATGGTTGCATTAATATGATGTCTGCTAAAAATGGTGTGACACATTCTAAGGATTATAGTACATCACAACAGAACCTAGGGAAGGAACCTGCTCCACCTAAGAGCCCTTTGCATATCAAAAAACCTAGTGATAAGCCTGAAGCTCCACCTCACATTCCTAAGGGAGTCTTAAAGAGTTTGAGCCACAATCCTATTGCCAGAGCTGCCTATATATATTCTATCATCGAGGCATTGGGCCAGACTCCTTGGGCAATGTCTGCTTTAGAAGTTCTTTAGACTTGTACTCCCAAAATGAAGGCCTTGTTATCTACTCTTGGGGTGGTTGATGGAAGCACTCCTTTGGTGATCAAATTGGAAACTCATGGACTCCAGACTTTCTTTCCTTACTATGTGTCCCTTTTGGTTCATGTAGAATTTCCAAACAACACCATCAAGCGCATAGTGATTGATGAAGGTGTTTTGGCTTCCATGATGTCTTTGTCATGTTGGAAGGGGTTGGGTTCTCCTACGTTGTCTAAGTCAGGCACCATGTTAACTGCATTTGATGGAAGATCATTTTGGTCACACGACAATCTTCCTTCCCTTGAGGTCCAATTGGGAGGGAATACCGTTGCAATCAAGGTTGAGGTGGTTGATGCGCCCTCAACTATAATATTTTACTTGGTAGGAACTGGGTTTACAACATGAAAGAGGTCGCATCGTCACTCTTCTAGGTTGTTTTCTTTCCTTTGTATGGGAATATTATGACGATTGATCAGAGATCCTTTGATAATTCTAGTTCAAAAGCATCATTATGAGCTTCTATCCCAGTTATCAATCATTCTCAACTGGCAACTGATAATGTTGGGGTGGGAATGTATCCTTCATCAATGAAAACTTTTAGTTGTGTCGCACCTATTCTTATGCTCGGTTCTAGTCTTGGTAAGGATTCAACATCGTTGAGTTCGGTTCCTTTCTGCACTTCACATATGGAGGATCCTTGGATTCTTCCTTCTCCAAGTACTTCATGTGATTCTATACCTTCCGAGACAGAAATGCCATTGTATACACCTGTGGTGGCTTATCAAGATAATATTGATTCAGTTGTAGAGTCTAGTCCTTCCTCTTCGCGGATGGAGGAGGAGGAACCTTATGCACTTCCTTCTTGGGAAGTGGTGTCATGTCACTCACATGACTTCCTCGATGACATATTTCCAATGGACGAGGTTATTCTTGAGGCTATGTTTGGCTTAGAAAAACATTAGGGAGATTTGCATCATATATCTTATTTTCTCCCTAAGCTTGATGATATTGAGTGTGATGACTATAAGGCGATCTTTAGTGAGAAAATTGGTAGGCCCGTGATCCCGTTAGGCTCTCCTATCAAGTATGTCAAAGGGAACATGGCTAACTTGTCACCAACTATACCTATTAATATTTATTACATTCCTGGAAAGATTGAAAATGTGTGCATTGGGGTACATTGTTCCCCTGATGAGATTAGAGAATACACCGAGATTTTTAAATAATTATGAGTTGTGTTCACTTAGTTGTATAAGGAAATGTCAGGAATTGACCCTCGCATTGTCAAACATGAAATCAAAACCTATCCAGATGCTAAACCTGTTCAATAACATTTGCGTGCAATAAATCATAGGAAAGCACCCTCTATTAAGGCAGAGATAGAGAAGTTCTTAAATCTTGCTTCATCTATCCCATTCCCTTGACAGAGTGGGTGTTAAATCTAGTTCCGGTGGATAAGAAGCAGGGAACGATCCATGTATGCACATATTTTAGAGATTTGAATCACACTTATCCTAAGGATAACTTCCCCACGCCATTTATTGATCAAATTTTGGATGAGTGTGCGAGGAGCAAAGTTTTCTCCTTTATGGATGCCTTTTCTAGATATAATCAGATTCAGATTAAACCCAAGGACCAACACAATACTGCTTTCATTTGTCCTTGTGGTACTTTTTCATATTGAAATATTCCCTTGGGCCTTAAGAATATCAGAGCTACATTTCAATGAGTTATGACCTTCGCCTTTCACGATCTTAAAAATATTATTGAAGTGTATTTGGATGACTTAGCAACTCACTCTCATATGAGGGTGCGTCATCCTTATCATTTGCATTTGGTTTTCGAAAGATGTTGTCGTTATCAAATTTGGTTGAATCCTCATAAGTGCATATTTTGCGTGAAATTTGGTTCCTTACTAGGGTTCATTGTTTCCAAGGAGGGTATAAGGGTCGATCCTTTGAAGGTTGAGGCAATACTTCAATTGTCTCCCCCGCGTAACATTAAACATCTTCAATTTTTGCAAGATATGGCGAACTTCTAGCAATATTCATGGTCAATTTTTCCAATTTGACTAAAGTATTCATGTGTTTGTTGAAGAAAGACACTCCATTTATCCGAGGGATGAGTTAGCCCAGGAGTCTTTCGATGCTTTGAACAGAGCCTTAGCATCGACCCCCTTGCTTAGTCCACCTGACTATAGCCGTGACTTTTTGATATATGTGGCCGCATCTCAAGAGACCAATGGTATGGTATTGGTTCAAGAGGATGAGGAGCTTCATGAGCATGTCATCTACTATCTTAGAAGTTGGCCTTAGTTACTGTCCATGCAATTCAACGTTTGAGGCATTATGTCCTTCTTTTCCAGACTTTTGTTATAGCTCACATTAATCCATTTCAGTTCGTCCTCACCAGAAGGATGATAGGGGGAACATATAATAAGTGGATTGTGATATTGCAAGAATTTGACCTCGAGTTTGTTTTGGCAAAGTTGAAGAAATCATTTATTTTTGCCGAAAGTAGATCTGATTTTCTGAGTTTAGATGAGGGAGAGGTTCATGAGGACTCTTTTGTTGATGAGCACATTTTTCTCATTTCGACTGTGGACCCATGGTATGGGGAAATTATTTTCTACCTGCAAACCTTGAAGGTTCCTTCTCACCTCTCACAAGATGAGCGTCAATGACTACATCATGTAGCAAATAATTACCTCATTGTGGATAACACTTTGTACTGATGTGGGCTTGATTCCATTTTGTGGAATTGGTTAATTCACAAAGAGGTTGAGGTTGTGTTGAATGATTCCCAAAGAGGGGTGTGTGGTGGTAATTTATCTAGGATTCTATAACTCAAAATATTTTGAGACCATGATCATTTTTTGGTCGTCCATCTTTAAATATTGTGTTGATGCGGTCAAGCGGTGCCACCCTTGCCAGGTGTTTGCATGAAACTTGTGCTCGCATCCTGCCCCTTTGCATTTGATTATCACCATCTATCCCTTCACCAAGTGGGGGGTTGATTTTATGTATTGCAACCCAGCTTCGGCTAGGGGGAACCATCACATTACTGTGGTTGTTGACTATTTCACAAAATGGGTAGAAGTTATGCCCACTATTAAATCTGACGGTGAGACAACCATGCATTTCCTATTCAACCATATTATCACCCGGCTCAATATCCCAACGGAGCTTGTCATTAACAATGGCAGGCACTTTCAGAAAAAGATGATGGAATATTATTATTTGAATTTAGGATATAAGAAAGAACATTCCTCTTCTTACTATCCTCAACCAAATGGATAGGTTGAAGCAGTGAACAAGTCACTTAACTCCATTCTCCAACGAACCACCATACAAAGAAAGACCAATTGGCATATCATGTTATATCCTGCTTTGTGGGATTATCGAACCACGGTTCATTAGAGGAAATTTCAACTCAAAATGGGCCTCCTTAGGAAAATTAATAAAATAATAGTTAAAATAATAAAATAATATTTATTAATTTTGGAGGAAGAAAAGAAAAAAACTACCTTTTTGTTTGTATTTTCGACATATCTCCCTGTGTTTTACTCAAATTTCGATTAGGAGAGCTCGTTGGATGTAAAATTAAATTCTGCATCCAATGAGTAACCACTCGGAATACTTTTGACTTACCCCGCTACCCCAAAAATAAGAAATACCTGAAAAATGTGATGATGACATCATCATTACATTTTTTCAAGTATTTCTTGTTTTTGGGGTAGCGAGGTCCTTTAAAAGTATGTCGAGTGGGTACTCGTTGGATGAGAAATTTAATTCCGCATCCAACGATCTCTCTCGATCGAAATTTGAGTAAAACCACAAGGACATATGTCGAAAATACGAACAAAAAAAGTAGTTTTTTTTATGATACCTATCCCCAAATTTATATTAAAAATTGTTTAAGACCTTGTTGCAGCTGCAACATTTTTCCCAAATTTCTACAAAAATTTGGACCCTCCTTTTGATTTTATCTAGCCCGAATTTGTTTAATCTTTTAAACCTTTCCTGGAAGTCCATTTTTCTCTGCTTGAGAAGTTGATTGTAAACATCTCAGTCAATTATCTTTTGCCTTTGTTTCAAGGTCGAATGATCTAATGCTATCATTATTTTTTTCCGACACTATGGAAACCGTGAAGTCTTAGTTTTATTTGAACTCTTAACTCTGATTTATTTTCGATGAATTTTCACTGTCAGAAGTTTATTAAGGTTTGAATTGGGGCATTAGTCCTCTGTGCCGTCGATGGAAAGTCATGTTTTTCACTGATGAGATTTTATCTCCTTTGCTTATTTTTAAAAAAACTTTACTTTTTGAATTTTGGTGTTTTTGTTTTATCAGTGATCGAAGTTTTAGTCTTTAACAACGCCGTCATTTTGGAGGCCTTGTTGTTTGTCTCACCGACACTGAAGAGTATTTTTGTGTCTTGAGGTTTCGATGAGTTAGTCATTAGTTTCTCCAATCGCTGATGATTTTCTATTGTCGCAGAAGCCATAGTCAGTCTGTCTCCTGCCATTGCGGTTGCGTAGTACACTATCCCACCGATGCATTAGTCCTTCTGTTCGTCGATGCCAACCTTTAGCACTTAGAGGTTCTTATCGTCGATAGTTTTGTGATTCGGAAGCCGTAGTTGGTATTTCTTCCGTCGTTGCATATTTTTGGATCTTATCTTTACCGATGCCATGGTTTTATTGTTTTAACTTTATGTTTTTCTTTGCGCTATTAGATTTTTTTTCACTATTGATCAGAGGGCTAGCCTTTTTTGTTGCCAACACGGCGGAAGCGTTGAGCTCACCATCGCCCATACTTTAGTTCTTAGTGGTTTTGATCTCTGACACCGATGTTTTCCATTGCCGCAGAGCCCTTAGTCCAAATGATTTCTGCCATTGTAGCTACTTTGTCAACTATCCGCCTAATGTTAGTGCTTCTAATCATCGATACTTAGTCATTACAGCTTCTCATCGCCAATGGTTTTCATTTGATCATGGAAGCTATAGTTTGTCTGCTTTCCACCGTTGCGGCAGTGTAGTGAACTAACCTGCCGATATATAGTGCTTCCACCCACTGATGTGAGTTTCCCGCTCGATGCTTAGTGTTCAAAACTATCGATAGGTTCTTCCCACTATTTTCATGGGTGACAGAGGTTTCTGTTTTTGGTCAAGTTAGGGATCTCACGATGAGAACGCAATACAGGGCCTCACTTTTTGATGATTAGTTTTATTGATAGTGTGGCTTGCGTTTTGATTGAAAAGCTAGATGATCTTGAATGCAGTCTGGATTAATGATGAGTTTTTTGTTTTAACTACAGGCGGATTTAGAGGATTTTTCAAACCCAACTTGGGGATTGCTGCTGCAAAGAAGATATGTATAGAAGACAAAGCAGAAGAAAGGAGGCAACAATGAAGAAGCAGGGATAAATAAAGTGAAGAATAAAGTGAGGGTCGGAGATCTCAACAGATCAATAGCAGCAGAGGCCCAGGCTTGGGAAAAGTTCATCAGTTACCAAGCTGGTCCCTTTTTATAAAAGTGCTCTTAAATCTTAATCTAAAATGTAACGTATTGCATAAATCATGAGCACTCACTAAAAGAAAAAATTGTGGAATTAAACGGTTGGGGGAGCCCAAAGGTCACCAGGGGGGAAGCCCAAAAGTTTTGTGGTTTTGTATAAATATAGGATATTTAGATGTAATAAAGGACTTTTTCCCATATAGATTTGTGAGATTATGTTGTAAGAAGAACTATTTCCTTTTGCAATAAGAATTACAAGTTTCTTGTTGGAGAAAGCTTGGTGGAAGATTTCAAATGATGTGCTATGGATTTGTTGAATGTGAACTATTTCGTTTTCAGCTTGCATCCATTAATTATGAGATCTTTCTAACTCTTTGAACCTATGTTCTTGTTATGAACGCACTCTAGTTTATTCTATGAAATTTCCACTATGAGTAATGAAGGATTTTCATGAACAATGAGCTATCTTGTTGTTTATATATCTATTAATGTTCATGTGTTTTGAAATAAGTAACAACTATCTGTGATTTTTCTTAATGCATGCGCAGAGATACATTACTCATTGATAAATGATAATCTTGATCCCTAGGAATAGGTTAGATAGTTAGTTTTAGTTTCTTGCTGTGTGTGATTTAGATGTGAGTGAGTTAAGATGAGAGGTAAGAACATGTGCATCACATTGTGACCGCTCCTCGTATTCTCTATCAATCTGCATTCTTAGATAGGCACTTGCATATCATACTTAAATTCAAAAAACTAAAATATACACGGTGGACCGGGCCATAACCAGTAAAACCTTTTATTTTGTTACTTGACCTATGGTAGTTGGACCGTAAACCGAACGGATTCCCCATACCAAATAGTAATGGGCTAGTTGGGAACGTTACTGGGGAGAATCCCTAACTATTGCTACCTGCAAATTTCTAGGCATCAACAGACCTATACAATATTTCAAATTTAAAGCAATTTAATTGGCTAACACATGATGACATGGAATTTGAATTAGAGTTAAAAGGCCCATTTTGAATTGAAATTTCCTCTAATGAAGACTAACACTGGTTTTTCTCCATATTAGCTTATGCATGGGGTGGATTTGATCTTACCGGTTGAGTTCAAAATTCCTTCTTTGAAGTTAGTCGTGGAGATTTTACTAGAGACTTCTGCATTGGAAGATAATTTGGTCCACTTAGAGAAGCTTGATGAGCAACGTCGATATGCTTTAGTGAATCTTGATATTAACAAGCATCATGTTAAGGTCTAGTATGATAAGTTTGTCCATCCTAGGAGGTTTAGTGAAGGTGACTTGGTTCTTTTATGGGACCAAGCTAAGGAACCCTTGGGGGTCGGAAATTTTAACCCTATGTGGCATGGTCCTTACATGGTCAAGCAGGTATTAGAGAAAGGTGCCTATGATTTAGTCGATTACGAAGGGACAGCCTTGGCAGAGCCTAGAAATGGGCTCTATCTTAAAAAGTACTATGCATGATTCTCAACCAAGGCTCATTTGTTGTATATTAATGTCCATTTGCATAGCGTAGTTTTTTTCTTCTTATGGTGATAGATTTTGTTGACTAACTTTCGTTTGCTGTGGAAGATGTCGACAAAGTCTTTGGTTTATGTAGGATTCGCTGATGGTGTTAGCCACCACTCTCAAAACTCAGCTTCGGCTGCTTGGGTGATTTATACTCCTACGAGTCAGGTGTTGCCTTCAGGAGGTGTGTGTTTATGGCCTTCATCGAACAATGTTGTAGTGTATAGTGTCATTATTTAATTATTGCGTGATGCCATTTCAGATGGTATTCACTCTCTTGAGGTACGTCTTGATTTGCAGTTAGTGGTATCACAACTTAATTACTTGTATCATGTTAGGGATCCAACTTTGTTACGAAGGTTCTTGCATTTCGGGTTTCTTGAGTGATAATTTGAGAACATAACATACATCCATATTACAAGAAATTTTAATCAAGTTGTTGATTCATATGCTAACTATGTACTAGGTTGGAATTTGTTTCACAGATGATAAATCATTCAAAAACACATTTACACATGTAAATAAAATAATAATCGATCATCATAGGTATTTTTCATTAAAATATATGTCCAAAAATGTGGTGTCATAATACATAAGTTTCATATACAAAAATGGAGCTTCCAAGCCACCAAAATATACTACACGGTCATACAAAAAATACACCCCATCCTCTAAGCTTGTGGGGGAGGAGGGTGTTGATCATAGTAGCACACTACGAATCTAGCTAGCCAGAGAAATAAATGAACCCATGCCCATGGTACTCCAACCACCTAGCGCTGCATGGCCTCAGGAAAGTCCTCGACTTGCGCCATGGGAACTCTATGTGTCAAACGAACAAATTTTGTGTGAATGCTTTGGACCATATGCTCCGCATCCACACCCATGATCTCATCTCCTCTTCCCCTCCATTGATGATGAGGGAAATCATCTCACCGTTGTGGTCCCACGTCAACATGTACATGACAGAGTATCACTATATGTCATCACACCAAAAACATGTCTTTTTTATTCCATTTATAAAAAAAACAAAAAAAATTAATAATTCAAAAAACAAGTTTGAGTTGGGATTTGTTACCTATCTCCCCATATGCAGATCCTGGTGAAATGGGCATGTCTAGGTCTCCACAGAAGTATATCCCCACATAGGGGTACTCATCTATGGTGATGATCTTCCTACACCACCAAAGAAAGAAATCTGTTGGGAAGGGGTTAGCCACCCGCCCCCCTCCTATTCTCTGCATGACATTTTCCTAGTGTAGCTGAGCCGGATCCCAAACATAATGTGGGGAAATATCAAATCTTGGGCTTATCCCCAGTACATGCTCAAAAATTAAATCACTCAAGATGGTTCCATAGCCAAAGTTCCTCACCTGCCCCATCTTGCAATCTGTAAGTTGTTGTTTCATGTTGCTCAGTAGTAAGGTACTCCAGTCATAAATAGTAGGATGCATACACTCCACCCCATAGAAAATCAAAGGCCTTGAAGCCTGGTGGAGGGATTCCAACCCCACTATCCTGCCCAGTACCAACAGTATGGCCTTCAACCCAAGGTTTTGGATCAATTTTGTTCAGATTTGACTCCCAACCTTTTCTGTGTCAGGGATGTAATAAATAACAATGTAATCATCTATAGTGAGAATGCCTCGTAACCCACAAGCTCCTAGGTTTACCACTTCCCCTCTATGGGACAATCCTGCAAGGAAGTAAATATCCTCAACCTCACAGCTGAGTGGAATCCCGTCCAACTGCAATGTCTCTGAGTCAGGATCCTAGTAATCCACTAGAAACTGGAATAACCTTGGTTTTTCCCTTAAGCTTCCAAGGCACCAAAACTATTATTT
>LPNX010286218.1:532443-723946 GCA_001517045.1 Pseudotsuga menziesii | reverse complement strand
ATGGAGCTGTCCAATGTACTCCTTTTCTGAAAACAGTGGAGGGAAACTCCCGGAATAGGAAGCCCTAATTTTCTGATTTCTTCTGCAGAAATGCCTGTTACTGTTTCTATGATATCTCCGAAATTCCTGATCCTCTATGTCTGAAATTTCTCACTGAGGTAATCTCAATGTCCCTGATCCAAAAACGTAGGTTTGATCAGAATTGGTTTCACCATTTGGGATTTATGATCCTTTTCTCAGGGTTACCTGATACTGGACTGTTCAGAACAGAGAAGTTGTACGGAATTCCACGTGTCACTGGTTCATCTTCTGAGTCTGAACTTCAGATCAAAGAAAGTAAAGTTCGTGACCTTTTTGGAACATCTTTAGGAATTCCATTTGGACCTCTGTATCACAAGATATTGCAGATCTCCCTAGGTGTCCTGTTTATGGATGATTTCTGGAAGAGGTTGGAACCCTAACTTGGAGAGATCATATCTCCCAGAATATAGAGAATAAGAGGCTGAACTTTGGACACAGTGTTAATAATGCTTTTATCTTTGGCTCCTGCAATTTTCAGCTTCTGAGACTTCTCCAATCTCAGAATAAAGCGACTGTACCAAAACTTAGCATTTTTAGTATTTAGGGTTTCTCCTAGCTTAGGGTGAAACTAGGGTTTGACTTTCCCGAAGTTTCACCCAACCAAATTTATTGATCCAGGTCTCTAAACTTCGGTTTTGATGAGGAGAAAAATCCTATGCTGGTCTCACTCAAAAATTTCTCTTCTGTAGAAAGCCTTAATTTCCGCATCGAAACTGAAAATGCTTGAAATTGGATTCCGCATCGACAGAGAGATGCACCCTTCAATGGAGAATCATCCTAGAATACTTTTGCTGAAAATATGTGGAGGAAGATCCACAAAATAGGAAGCCCTAGTTTTTTTAGCTGCACAATGTCTTGTTCTCAGGTTAGCTCTGATACCATGTTAGTTTTTCAACATTTAAGCTAGCATTATGTTAGGATCTTTTCACTGAGAGAATAACAAGCACATCAATAACATAAGCACATCACATGAGACAAGAGACACAAAGAGTTTTGATAGGGGAAACCATAAATGGAGAAAACCCCTCAACTTCCTCTAATACAGTATCACCACAAGATGTGAAACCCAAAACAGTAAGATGACCTCCCAACACAACAGCAGCCTTCTGTCTTCTGTCAAGCCAAAGTATTTCCTTCTCCAAAGGTGCGCCACACTTGAGAGAGCAAGTGATGTAATTCACAAGTGATAAATAGAGAGACTATCACTCTCTATTTATATTCTTCTGTTGACTTGAAGTGCACTCAACCATGTAGGCTTAACTTACAATTACTTACTCGAGCCTACACCTTAATTAGTGTATAATAACCCAAGTGCCCCGAAACTGTGGGGACTTACCTAATGACTTGATATGACTTGTTCACATTAATAATCCTCCCGATCGGAACATCGGGGTAAGACAATATGACTCAAATACATAATAGAAACATCCCGGAATAAACATCGGGTTACAATATATAAAATACATATAAGAATACATTCCGAAGTTACATATACATCAACAAAAACATGTATAATCCATAAGCTCTCAATGTTTGTTGAGCCATCAGATTAGCTTGTACGACCTCTTCAACATCTCCATGTTCACTCTCTCTCCAATATAGAACCATCCTACACAATAATTTCCAAGTTCCATTAGATTTTTCCTTTGAATTTCTTGTTTGCGGCACTATACGTGACTGTTTTCAAAACAACTGCATACACATGTGGGTATCGTGATTTTTTTTACGTATTCCTATCCCTATACACAAAAAAAAACCCAATTTCTGCGTGGGCCAAAACCGCCCTCTTTGGGATGGCCCAAGTTAAAAAAATTGGCCATCAAAATTAAAAATAAATGCATGAAAATGGAAGAGTGTGGCATGATGAGTTACTTGAACCTAACGGTGGGCAATTTCGCAGACGAATGCTCCTGGAATCAGCCTCCAAATTTTTTGGTCTAAAAAATACTATGGTGGATAAATTTTCAAATGGTATGGAAAAAATCTTTTTTTCACTATTTTATAGAATTTGTTTTTAAATTTTTACCCACTTTCTATAGTTTTTGACCCGTTTTTTACCATTTTTTGGACCGTATGGACTAATATGGTGTTGTAAGGACCTGTTTTGAGTGTGTTTTGACCAAGTATTTGATCCGTTCATTCATATTACAGGTATAATGTATGAACTGGCATATAGGTTAGGATTTCACATCTTCCTACATTTTTCATGACCTTATGACCATTTCATCTTAACCTTAAGTATGAACCCATTCCACAATATCACAGAACCTTCATGTTGCTGTTAGAAGTGGTATTGTGCGAATGGTAGAGATTTCATATACATGGGTTCCCTAGTTAGATCTTTTTTTGCATTTGGTATCCATGATGAGATGCCTCCTTTAGGTTGTAGGAGTCCCTTTTTAGTCCTGCCATGTCCTTGAACAAGAGCTTCATACTCCTCTTGAACTTTATGCTGACTTTTCCCAATAGGGACTCCCTTGTATATATCAAGTTGTAATTGCATTTCATGAGTTTTTCTTTCCTTATTGAGATTTATGTTGGCACGTTGCTTCAAGGTTATAAGCCATATAGCCCAAGATTGTATTATGTCTAGCCAAGCAGATCCGTTTACATATCCTTTGCAGCTTAATCACCCCTTTACCGGGAGGAGACCTTCCCCCGAGTGTTGTTATCCTGCAGATGTTTCCTTGCACTGAGCATAGGTATGTTCCACTTCTTGGAACTAGTTTTCCTATCCCTGGCACTCGTCTCCTCCTAGATATGTACTATAAATCACTTTTATTCTTTTTTCAAGATTTTCAAAATATCTGAAAAAGTCCAAAAAAAACAAAAAACATAAAAATCTGGATAGGAAAATATGTTATCTTTGGAAGCTGTCGAGTCATGTCGCCTTCAAGTAGAGAACTGTATATCACATCCGTTGCTTGGATTATTAGTTTGAATTTAGGAGTTGTACTCATTACTCTGATTTTATCTCCACTGACTGGTTACACTTCCAGTTCCCATGGATCCTCTGTTGATGCCTATTGTATCATAGAGATGTCCTAGTTTACATATCGAGTCCATGTTTCCTACCTTCAGTCACCACTTTCCTTATGCTCTTGTTCGAAGGAAGTTGAATCCCGAGTCAGACATTCCTTAGTTATCTTGACTTTGCATGTCCGCCATTCCCGGTACTGTTATTGGTTCATGCACATCTTGTTTGAGTTATTCACATTATACATCATTGCTGAGTACCTCATGTTGGTTGATGGGGGATTCCTTAATTCCCTCCTTCCAACAGATTCCATTCCATCAACATCAAATCATTTATTATGGAATAGGAGTCTAGATTAATTTGAGTTCCTTGAGACTTACAGCCATCAGTGGTAGGTTCTCTCACCATCGATGGTTTTGTGAATACATCAATGTCCCCTGATCGATGGACTCTTTCAAGTGTTCGAACTCAACACATCTATTCACACTTGTTAGATTGCACTCTGTACCTTGATCCCCATTTTTATTATTGGTGGGTTATCTCGTGATTGTTAACGGCATACATCAATGACTAGTAATCAGACAATGGACTACTATGTTCACCCTCGACACATCTATTCACATAGTAGGACATGTATTCATAGCCGTTTATGTAGAAGACCTTCCATCTTGGTGTCATTCCATATATGCTACCTCCTTAATCGTGCCAATATTCATGAGATTTCATCTCTTGTGATATTCATTCCATTGTTTCCAGTGTATATTAGATATGTTCATCCAATATGGAGATCTTGATCCATTGTATATTGTACGTGGTGATGACCCAACATGACACTTTGTATATCATTCCTATTCATGGCCATTGTACTCTTATGTATCTAGGACTGCTATATGTATTTGTAGTCACATGCATAGATTGATTATTGTATTATACTGATGAGTGGCTCGTTCTTTAGCCTGGGTCTTCATTACTCCACTTATGGGATGTATTTTATAATGTATTTCAGCCATCATGTTACCCTTATGACCTCACACATTAGGGGCCATCTGTTATAGCTGATTTTACCACACCAAGTAGATCACACATTTATGGTATTCCCTGTCCCTCTACAGACTCTTTGGACCCCATGGAATTATATTATACTTTGATGTTCCAATATCATACCCAAAAATTGTTTGTTTATACCTATACGTGACTTTTAAAGCAATACTTGTGTGTATACGCAGCTTTTGACCTCAAACACGGGTACATCGGGATGTGTGCAAAATGACAAATATTTATGGAGTTTTTCTCATATGAGTCCGAATAACTTGACTCTTGGCCTTAAAAATGCCTTGAGAACACTCATATTCTACCCTCCATTACCTCTTTGGAGTGATATATAAGTAACCCCTTGGATACATTGAAGGAGGACAAATTGAAGAGTAAGGAAACTATAGTCCATTGTTTCCTCGGTTTTTCTTATACTTGATCCTACATCCTTTTGTCCCTTGGAGCACATAGTGTTCTTCCCAAGATTTCCTTTGCTTTGTGAGATTTCTATCAATATATGGAGGATTGAAGTGGTCGAGGCCTAGGTGGTGGACTAGGTTTCTCCGGTTCGCAGAAGTGCTGACAGAGTTTGTCACTGTTGTGTCTCTGATTTATTAATAGAAATATATTTTCCTGTCCAATTCATGTGCATTTTGAATATGAGTATCGAATCCATGGATTTATTTAATTACTTATACATGATTGATTATATATGCTACAGTAGCTCTAACACATTTATATATATCATGTTTTCTTTGTTTGCTGTTGTTGAGAGAAAATTATAATTGCAATCGCATTGGAAAAGCTCAACTGGGATCTACTTCAACCATGTGGAATAAGGTACAATTCTATATCCCTTAGTGTTATATTTTATTACTTCTCTTGCATATTGGGAAATATTGATTTTTGGTGTCATACTGTCTGTTGCGGTACCCCCAAGCCATAGGAATTTTCTCTCTGTAACACTCCCTTCGCCCTTTATTTGGTCGATGCAATAGATTTGCAATCTTGGCAAGTTTTAGATTTTTATCATTTAATCAATATGATCTAGGATCTTATCTGAGAAAATAGCATGCACAACAATAATCAAAAGATACAATAGACACAAATAATTTTCCTCGAGGAAACCATAAAGGAGAAAATGCCACAACTTCCTGACAGATAGAATGAGAACCAATAGCAAAAGTAAATTCTAGAAACACAAAGATTATCTCCGACAATTGTTCTCTCTCTCACTTATGCGAGCTCTTCCTCTCTCACTCATGTTCTATAGTTGAATGAGTGTGTTTCAAATAGAGATTCTCACTCTCTATTTATACTAGTTTTCCACTTGACAACTACTCTATAGGTCTGACCTCACAAGGAGAGTCTAATAACCCTAATACCCCTCAACTGTGGGGACTATTTCCCCAACTTACAATGGAGGGTTAGCCTCAATGACTTTACATGAATTTATTGTATTAATGACTCCCCTGATTGGAGGAAAAACATATCTGTCAGGGTACAATGAAATACAATATAAAATATAAAAGTGAATACATTTTGAAGTTACAAATACATCAACACTCCCTCTTAACTAGGAATTTATTCTCTTGACACAGTTCATTAGCACAAGTCTTCATCACTGGATCATCATCATCATCATCACTACTCCCGCTATCTTGAGAAAATGGTGATATCTCTCAATTCTACTTGTCATAGGAAGTTCTACAGAACCAGCCCTTTTTCATGCTAGATGTAGGTCTCAGCACTTATATGAGACCATGGGAGGCTCATTCTTCCACCATGTTGGAAAGGCCTAGTTCTTACATTTGACCATGGGATGCCCATCTTGCCACCATTTCATACAAGCCCAGTGCTTACATCTGACCATGGGAGGCCCATCTTGCCACCATGTCAGAAAGGCCCAATGCTTACATCTGACCATGGGAGGTCCAACCTGCCACCATGTCATAAAGGCCCAGTGCTTACATCTGACAATGGGTGGCCCAACCTGCCACCATGTCAGAAAGGCCTAGCACTTACATACAACCATGGGAGTCATAGCCTTCCTCCATTTTGGAAAGGCCCAGCACTTACATCCGACCATGGGAGGCCCATCCTTCCACCATGTCGAAAAGTCCTAGCACTTACATCCGATCATGGGAGGCCCAGCTTTCCACCATGTCGAAAATACCTAACACTTACATCCGACCATGGGATACCCATCCTACCACCATGTCGGAAAGGACCAGTACTTACATCTGACCATGGGAGGCACAGCCTGCCACCATGTTAGAAAGGCTCTGCACTTACATCTGAACATGGGAGGCCCTGCCTACCACCATGTCAGAAAATATCTACACTTACATCTGACCATGGGAGGACCTGCCTGCCACCATGTCAGAAAGGCTCACGGACTCATTATTTCCCCTTGGAAGGAACCTTGATCTGGAGAACACCAATATTTTCCCTGAAGTACTCAAACTTCACTCTGGCTAATGGCTTGGTCAACACTTCAGCTATATGCTCATCTGTTGCAACATACTAGAACTTCACTTCTCCTCTCTGCACCATATCCCTGATATAGTGATATTTGATCTCAATATGCTTTGACTTGTCATGGAACACTCGGTTCTTCAATAAATTCACACAACTCTGGTTGTCGCAATATATACAAGTACCATTCAACTGGAGATCAAAAAAGTCAGATACTAGCTTCCTCAACCATGCTGCCACACAACTAGCTGAACAAGCTGTGACATACTCTTCTTGGGATGTACTTAGTGCCACACAAGACTTCTTCCTACTAAACCAAGAGATTACCCCTAATCCCATACCGAAGCAGCACCCTGAATTTCTCTTCCTATCAATGGCACTGCCTATCCAATTTGAATCCACATAACCCTCCAGGTCAATATTCTGATTCACCTCATACTTGATCCCATAATCAACTATACCATTCAGGTACCTTAGAATATACTTTGCAACAATCAAGTGAACATGTATCGGATCCATCAGGAACTAGCTCAATGTGTTCACAACAAAGAAAATATCAGGTCTCGTGTTCATCAAGTACATCAATGATCCAATAATATGACAATACATCGTAGCATCAACCAAATTTGATGAAGCATCACTCAATATCTTCAGGTTCAATGCCATAGGTTTGGTCATGGCCTTGTAGTCTATCATCTCGAACCTCTTCAGGATCTCCATTGTATACTTTCCTTGTCCCATGGATATTCCATCCGCATTCTACCACGCCTCCATACTTATAAAGTAGTGCATCATACCCAAGTCTTTCATATCGAACTCGCCAGTAAGATTCCTCTTCGTGTCAGCAATAAACCCATCCTCACCTATAATAAACAGGTCATCCACATACAGTAGGAGTATCACCGGGTTCCCTTACTCAACCTTATAGTAAAGGCTGGAATCCACTTTACTCTTGGTAAATCCCAAGATAGTTACGAAGTTGTCAATCATGCTGTAGCATGTCCTGGGTTCTTGTTTCAAACCATATAGGACTTTCTTCAATTTTCACACATGAGTATCCCTATCATGTGTCTCGAATCTGAGTCGATGCTCCACATACACTTCCTATTCTACTACAACATCCAAGAACTCAGTCTTGACATCCATCTGGTGTATCTCCCATTTCATCATTGCAGCCAGAGCAAGTACTGATCTGATGAAAGTGTATCTGGATATAGGTGCAAACGTTTCTTCATAATCTATCCCTTCCTTCTGGGAGAAGCCATGTGCCACAAATCTCATTTTATATTTCTCTATGATACCATATGTAGCATGCTTGATCTTATAGATCCACTTGGAAGTCACAAAAGACTTCCCTTTTGGTCTTAGCACCACATCCTAGACATTATTCTTCATGATTGAATGGTATTCCTCTATCATAGCATCCTTCCATTCTTTATTTTCTATCGCTTCTTCATATTTGGAATGTTCTTTATCAATGATGTCACACAATAGGGATACATAACTAGAATATGACCTAGTTCTCTTCCTTTCTCTATGCACTTCTTCTAGAGACCCATATCTCTCTGCACCTTGGATATCCTCTCGTACCCATGTTGGTTTCATCTTGTAAGTATTCTTCTCTTGGGGTGGATCTATAGGTTCCTAAGATTCTTCCATTTCTCGATATTATTCTGGATTTTATTTGTTCATAGTTGTATCTCAAATCCTGGGTACTTCTATTTCTTCAAGTTATGCAATAGGTATTTTCTTGGATTTATTGTAAGCTGAGTCTTCATCAAATGTTGCATCCCTACTGATGTCGATCTCCTTGAATCCTGGGAAATATATTCTGTAAGCCTTCAAGCTTTCACTATATCCCACAAATATACACTTCTTTCCTGAAGGATCTAACTCCGTCCTCTTTTCTTTAGGAATGTGTATGTACACCAGACATCCAAATATTCTAAGATGACTGACTTATGATTTCTTGTTCTCAAGTACTCTATGTGGAGTACAGTTCTATACATACACAGTTGTCCTAGCAGCTTCTTCCCATAGATGCATAGGGAGATCATGATCATGAAGCATTGCCCTTGTTGCTTCCATAATCATTCTATTGTTCCTTTTTGTAACCCCATTCTGTTGTGGATTATATGGATTGGACAACTCCCTCTTAATCCCTAACTCTCTACATAATTCCTTGAATTCATCTGATGTGAATTCTACGCCATTGTCTGATCGAAAGGTCTTGATTTTTTTCTTTGTGTGGTTCTCGATCAAGGCTTTGAATTCCTTGAACTTACTGAAAACTTCATCCTTTATTTTCAAGAAATATATCCATGTATTCCTAGAAAAATCATCAATTAAAGAAACATAATATACATACCCACTCAATGAACTAGATGACATCGAACCACATACATTGGAGTAGATGATTTCCAAGATTCCTTTTTCCTTGCTCTCACTACTCGGAAATGTCTTCTTTGTATTCTTTCCTTTTGCACATCCTTTTCAAACACCTTCATTCTTTTCCTGTATTTCTGGAAGACCTTCAATATATTTTCTTGTAAGTGGTAGTTCCCTATAGTGCACATGTGCAAGCCTTCTATGCCAAAGTTCACTTGGATCCACTGAGTCATGGACCAAAGCTTGTTCTGGTTGGCCCTTCAATTTGTATAATCCTCCCTCTTGCTCTCCAATCACTACTACATCATCTATAGTCTTTCCCTTTGGCAACATAAGGACTTGGCCATCTACAAATGAAACCCTCATGTCTTTTGCATCCAATGCAAATATGGAGAGGATATTCTTCTTTAGTTTTGGTACAAACACAACATCCTTTATCTTCATAGAATTTCTAGAGTCTATCTTATAGGAGGACTCACCACTACCTTTTATGTGATACTGGTAGTCATCCCCAAGTTTTACTTTGTGGGGTGACTCATGTTCAGATAGTTTCACAAAGGATACTTTGAATCCCTTCATATGCTTGGAATCCCCACTATCTATGAGCCAATCATTGCTTCCATGTGTAACAGTTCCTGTGAGGGAAAAAATCAAAACATACTCTTCGGCACTTGAAGAATATTCACTTTCTTCTTTGACTCTCTTTCTGGGATGTTCATCATCCTCTGTAGTGTGAGATTTATGTCTTCTTTTGTTGTCCTTCTTATTTTGAGATCCCTCCCTATTTCTAGGACAATATCTGGCACAGTGTCCTTACTCATCACATGTATAGCATCTAAGTTTAGATATATCTTTGCTATATATTCTAGGGTTATCTTTCTAGTGAGAATGCTTACTTTTGGGATGATGGTAGTCCCTTCTTCTTTTCTTGGTTTGTGATATGAGAGCTTGATATTCATTTCCCATCTTTTCTTCTAGATCTACTATCTGAGCTTCTTCCTGTGAGCATTCCTCCCATAGTCTACTGAAAGTGATTAGCTTTCTTCTAGCACAAATCCCTTGAATGAAGGAGTCCCATGACCTAGGGAGACCATTCAAGGTGGTCATCACAATTTCTCCATTCTCTACTTCTTCTTCCACTACTTCAAGTTGTTCTTTTATTTGAGAGACCCTTGTAAAGTATGACTATATGGTCTCTGCATTCTATATACTCACATTCTTCAATTGATTTTTCAAAGTCATCTTCTGATTTATATTCTTCCCTTCAAATAGCTTGGTCAAGGAATCAAACATATCTTTAGGTGTCTTTAGGGAAGACACTTGGGTATAAGGTGATCCTTAATAGAATCATAAATAATCCTCTTGGCCTTGACCAAGTTCTTATTGTGTAAGTATTCAGCCTCATCTCCCTCTGGAACTAGAACCTCTCCACTTATGTAGGTGTCCATTCAAGAACTAGTGAGATCCTATACTTCCATGCTCGAAAGTTTTCAGCTCCTTCAAGATTTTCATCAAGCCTCGTGTGATGAGGCATATTTAATGAGAACCTCAAATGGAAATAAAAAAACATTTAGATATTACCAATTTGAGATGCCAGAACTGGATCTGGAGCTAATCTTTTGCAGTGTTGATTTTCTGGTTTAGGGTCAAATTAGGGTTTGACTTTCCTGGAGTTCTACCCAACCAAAAAATTTGATCTTGGTCTCTAAATTTCAATTTTTAGGAGGAGAGAAATCCTATGCTATGCTCACTAAAAAAATCCTCTTCTATGAAAATCCTTAATTTCCCGCAGTAATGATAGGCCAAAAACTAAAAATGCTCAGAATCAGATTCTGCTTCGATAGAAATATGCGCCCTTTAATGGAGATTTATCCTAGCCTCCTTTTTTTGATGATATGAGGAGAGAGACCCAAAAAGTAGGAAGCCCTAGATTCTTCAACTGCACAGTGTCTTCTTCTCAGGTTAGCTCTGAAACCATGTTATATTTTTATCATTTAATCAATATGATCTAGGATCTATCTAAGAGAATAACATGCACAGCAATAATCACAAGAGACAAGAGACACAAATATTTTTTCTCAGGGAAACCATAAAGGAGAAAACCACACAACTTCCTCAGAGATAGACTGAGAACCAATAGAAAAAGTAAAACCCAAAAACACAAAGATGATCTCTGAAAGTTGTTCTCTCTCTCACTTGTGCAAGCTCTTCCTCTCTCACTCATGCGCTACAATTGAGTGAGTTTGTTTCAAATAGAGACTCTCACTCTATATTTATACTAGTTTTCCACTTGAAAATTACTCTACAGGGCCGACCTCACTAGGAGAGTCTAATAACCCTAATACCCCTCAACTGTGGGGACTATTGCCCCAACTTACAATGGAGGGTTAACCTCAATGACTTTACATGAATTTATTATATTAATGACTCTCTTGATCAGAGGAACAAACATGTTCATCCAGGTACAATGAAATACAATATAAAATATACTAGTGAATATATTCCAAAGTTACAAATGCATCAACAATGAGCACATTAGGGTCTTTTTCCAATGATAGACAACTTTCAAAGAAGTTCTGCAAGGTACAATGCTTCCATGATGGTCCTGCTACCATGGTGGAATAAAACACAGGTGGCATTTTGTAAATAGGAAACTTACCTGGATCTCTTCTCATCATGTCATGTGCATCAAAGATTGTGTCCTACTCAGTGTTGACATCAAATGCACCTTCTTCTTCCTATCCAATCAAACTTTTGGAATCGGGCCATCATCTCCTGTCATCGTACCTTCGCGAGTGATTATAGAAATATCAGCAGACTGAACTCTAGGTTTCACTGAGATTGTCGCAACTGTTGATCCTTGGTTTTGGTATAGTGGTGGATTCACTGGCTAGTTCACATTCTAATTTTCATTTTGGTTCCGATTCTAAATCTGGTTCTAGTTCTTGTTCTGGTTCTGGTTATGTAACTCTGGAATGTTCCTTTCTTTCTACTTTGTTATCAATTATTGATCGTTCTCAATAGTGTGATCCGGAGTGATACAGTAAGTACATTGTTCTTGTAATTTTGGGAAATCTCTCTGATAATGTCACAGTACTCCACAATTATAACATTACACAGGTCTACGAACTCAACCAAAATCTCCACCTCATCCTCCTCGAAATCCTCCATGCAATCATCCTCAACTTTCTTTACAGTCCAAACTGCTTCGCACAAAAACAAATATTGCTTGAGATCCTCAGTCCCATTACCATGAAACAAAGGTAAATTTAGATCATATCCCATCATCCTGGGCCTTCTTCCTATGGTTTCTAATCCACTACTATTAGATCATTGTTGACACATCGAACAAGTCGGTGTCGAGCTCGTATTTATTCATAAGTGGGGCACAATGCATGGAGGTGTGGGTATGTTGTTGCTTGGGTTGATCTTTCTTTGAGCTTGGGTGTAGCCTAGTCATCTCCTTCATTGTTGTGAGTTTCTTCATCCCTTGTGATCTTCTCTCATAGGCTCTTGTTTTAGTCGCAGCAGGAGTCTCTCCTGTCCTCTGCCTCTTCTCTTGCAGAAACCTTACTCCACTTCACAGAAGACCACTTCCTTCCTTATATTCCCTTATATTCTTGTCGTAAATCCCGTCCATCTGCCTTATATCATTCCATTTAACTCTTGTCTCCATGGTACCCGTAGCCTCCGCACACCAGGGCTCTACTCGTCATAGTTCATCTTCAATATTCCTTTTCACAAATTAGCATCTTAATTGAAGGTTGGATAATAACAAAAACATACCTCTTGGTCCCTTGAAGAACTCCCTTTTTGTGTTTCTGTAAGACTTGACTGTGTCAACTATGAACTCAGTGATATATCCCTCCAAGATACTGTCAATATAGACCTTGACAACCCTTGATGCTATTTTATCTATCTCTTACAACTACTGGATCAGCTCTAGGGTGCAGCAAGTGAGCTCACCTCCTTGGAAATTTTTCTTTCAATAGGTCAATCATGCCAACCACTCATACAAGATAATCAAAAACTCATATAAAAAGTACTCATGGAGATCAAAATACAAGTACCTTCCCATCCACTGTTCTGTGATTAATCCAAGGTTTTGATTCTCCTCCGTAGAAATTTCTCGAGTCTTCAGATCCGACCAATCTTGAATTTTAGGTCTCATCGGATGCCACAAAATGTCCTCCTCCATGCACTATTTTACCAAAAATGGAACCATTTGTTGACACAGATCCGTCGACAGGGGTTCACTCTATATCGACACCCTTACCACAATGATCTCCATGAGCACCGACCTAGACAAGTTTTACCCTATCCAGTAACAACTATGGAGTAGATGAGGTCTCACCCGAGATGTTCAAGGGAGATCTGTCGAAACCAAGTTTCCATAGTAGAAAGGAGGATTGTGCATCTATTGTCAAAATATCTCAGCATTACTTACCAGATCCAAGCATTGGTTCATACATTCATAGATTCATACCATCATTGTTCATCAGCTCATATTAACATACTCGGATCATAGCAAAATTATTGATGCATAAACATATTTATAAATATAACATTATTCAACACATGGAAGCATCACAACATTTAGGAATAAACATCATACTACAATATCCATTCATTCACATCACATCGCAGAAATCAAGAAAACAAAAAGAAGTAAAAGACATAGTGTTCTCATAAAATATTTGTCATGCCATATTAGCTTCGTATCAAAACACAGTTCTGCAGTTCAGATCTCACAATGGTTCAACAATGCTCTCAACAAAGGTGATCCAAGGATGATCTCTCCCAAAATTTAGCTCTCTCTAAATCAGTGTCTTTACATTTACAATCCTAGATCTACTTATAGGGTTGTGCCTTTACACCGGTGGTCTACTTAACTCATATTTCTAACTACTTGGACCAAAACCTACAAAATAATGAACAAAATCCACAAAATGTCGCCAATCCTTCTTGCGCGCCATCTTCCACCTTGCACGCCATCTTCCAACTTGCGCATCATCCTCAATGTTGTGCAACTAATTATCTTCAAAACTTCTTACCAACATGATAGATCCAGTTAATAGTGCGGTTTCATAGTATTTGTCATGATCCTAGATTTCTAGGTTATGTTGTGATTTTTTCTAAGTTAATGTGAAGTCCTCTTCACACCGTGGAAACTTGGTTACTGCAGCCCTCCCTTAGAAATATCGAGTGAGACTGTGTCTACTCTGTAGGTGTTGCTAGAAAGGGAAAAACCTTTCTGGGTCAATGTTTATGGATTTTGGGTCAAAGGTTGCTAACAACAGTGTGAAGTGAACCCTAGTCAACAGAACTATGTCAACACTCATTCTGTTTCAAGCTCATTAAAAAAAGAAACAGATGTTCTTGAGCATAGTTTACTCTTTTTCAAGCTCATTAAAAAATGAAATGGGCTACCTCAAGCATTTTTATTTTCTACTTCAATCTTGTGTAAAAATGAAACAAGTACCCACAAGCATAGTTATTTTATGTTTCAATCTTGTGTAAAAATGAAACAGGTCACCTTGAGAAAATTTCCATTTTCGTGTTAAGATCGTTAAGAAAAATGAAACGAATTCCTCCTTATGTAAAGTATTTTGACTTGCACCTTCATTTCATCAACATGTATCGCTTGATCCTCTTTCTTCCTCCATCTCTGATGAACCTTTTCCTAGGAGAAACCCAAAATTTAGTTGCATCAAGAGAAGAGTAGGAAGACAAAACAAATCTTGGGGGGAATGTCTTCAACCTCGTTACATTATGATTGGAATCGAGTCACTTGACAGTTATAATGGGGGAAGTACCAACCACTGGATATCATGTTAGGAAAACACCCATAAATGGGACTCATTTGGAGCATAATTTATTTTTAGTTTCAAGCTCGCTCAACCATGAAACAACATATTGAGCATAGTTCCTTTTCTGTTGCAAGATCATTAAAAAATGAAGTAGATACCTTAAGCATTCTTTCAAACTAATCTTTGAGCTCATTAAAAATAGTAAGGTGGTGTTCAGATTACTTTTTAGACTTTTCATGCTTTGGTTAAAACATGAAAAATGGTTTTGAGCTTAGTTTAATACTTTTATGTGCTCTGGATTTAAACATGAAAAATATTCCGAGTACCTTTTATACCCTTGTCATGCTCATTAAAAATTGAGTGAAAAGGTATCAAGTATGCTTTTCCTCTTTTTTGGACTCATAAAAATTGATAACAAAAAAGGAAACCTCTGTAGAGTCATCTTTATGCTCTTTTCAAGTTCCCTAAACACAAAATATTGCCAAGTGAGCCTGATTCTTTTACACTTGTAAACATACTTGAAAGGTCGTCTATTCAGTGATAGTTTACCCCTTTTTTGTATTTGTTAGGCTCATTTATGAAAAATATACACTCTAGTTCATTGCAACTAGAATAGTTCTCCTAGGTATCAGTTTATACTTTTTTGGACCTTGGGGACTAAATTTATGAAAAAGTCCACTTTGGAGTCTTCTTAGTCATTTCATAAACTCTAAATATGAAATGACGAGTGATTTTACCTTGTTCAAACTCATAAAATTAAACGTTGAAGGACCTTTTTTGGGAATGAACCCCTCATTTCTCAAGTTCATAAAACATATGAGAATGGACTCATCATTAAATGAGCTATATTGAGTGTTTGTTACCATTTTCAAGATCGTTAAAAAGTAAAGAGGTACTCATCCATCGTGATGGATAAATTAAGGTAATGGGGAATATATTTCATTTGTATTAGTGGCATCTTCATCCACCTTTGAGCATGGAACATGTCTGCATTTTCATACAAACAGTTGGGTATTCAACTTGTCATTGAATCAATCCACTTTCACGAGTCATTTAACTTCTTTGAGTCAATTCAAAGAATGCATCGTCCTCACTTTGCGTTATGTCTAGTATCTTCCTCAATTGAGTCAATTCTTCCAAGTCACTTGCCATGTCATTTGATGTTCAAAGGGTTTCTTTACTACAATATACCTATGTAGTTATTGTACCTTCCTTCGAGTCGATCGTTTCTAAGTTATTCTTATGGTTTTTCCTATATCATGATCACTTCAAAATCACATTTGTTTCAAGTTTGGTGTCAATGATGGGGAAACAATTATGGCCCTCTTTCAATGAGTCTATTCCCATGGAATTCAAATCATCATCTAGGAATTAGTCTTAGAAACCAGTCAAGTATCTTGAATCCTGCATGATTCAATGGTAGGTTTCTTCGCTTTCGACAATGGGCTTTCATCATTGGCCTCTGATCAGGATATTTTGTCAATTGTTTGACTTCAAATTTTCTATTCAAATTCGAAGGAATGTACTAGGGTACCTTAGGGATCATTGACAGTAATGGTTATTTCCCTTGCACTTGTTAACAGTATACATCAATGACTGGTAATCAAGTGGTTTCTACCATGTTCGACATCGGGAGATCTATTCACATGGATAGAATCATACTATTTGGGATTGGAATGAAGACCCTAAATGGTTAGGCATTTGATTGAATATGTTCCTCTCTTTAAGTTTCGATTGAGTATTCGTTGAGTCATTGCATGTGTCCACATTGTATGCCTAGTGGCTATGCTCAAGTATGGATCAAGATGACATAGATCTACAATGTATATTCCATAGCTATGTCCTCATTGGAATCATATTAATCATGAATCTACAATGTATTGTTGGTATCCATGACATGGTCATTATACATGGATCTGCAGTGTATTGGTCAGCAGCCATGATTTGAGTCAGATATTTTGTAACTAATCTTATGTCAATTCTTCTCTCACCACTCTTTTGCCTCTAATTATAGATCACATCTAGCAAAGTATATCACCTATCATATCCTTCTAGATTCATACTTTGGGTGGCATTATGTTACACCTAAAATTGGTTTCTGTGCTCAATCCCCTATAGTAATATGGTCAAAACATCTTTTGAAGAGATTTTTTCCCAATTCTAGGGGGTTTGTTTTCCCAAGGCTTAGAAATCGAGGACATAAATCCCGATTGCACAGATTACCAGCTTTCCACTGAAAGTATTGGTAAGCACCGTAGTCAAAGTTGCAGGATCTTCCACTCTACACTTAGTATCCCAAACACACATGCACATAGCAATAGAGTGTATGTGGGGTGCACTATTCGATTAGTGTTCGGGACTAGTCCCGATTATGAAGAAACAATTATCTTACTAGAGGAGGGGTAGAAAGAAGAATTTTGGATATGCCAGCATATTAGTTACATTCTTTTTTTAGAGGATTCCTGTTGTTGATGTATTTGTAACTTTGAAATGTATTCACTTGTATATTTTATATGTTGTATTTCTTTGTACCCCGACATGTTAGGATTATTAATCCTCCCTTGTTAAATTTGGTCATATGTCTAAATCAGGCGTCATGTCTGAATTGGGAGTCCATCCAGTCTATTTTTAGTCACTAGCACCATTGGGTCCACTTGGCCTAATTGGGGCACATGTTTCAGTTAATAAAGTGTGGGGAACACTAATTGAGGCCTACTGCCACTGATTGCACTTGATTGCATCAGTTTAGGAGCCTCTTAGACCCATCCCTACAATTTAGGAGCCACTGGGAGTGCCGAAACCAACCAAGGTCAATTCAGTTCATTTGATGACTAGTCAAGCTAAGTTAGGAGTCAGTTACATTCAGTTCTAATCCTCTACATTCAGTTAGCGCTAGGTTTACATGGCTGCACTCAGGAGGGGCGCATTTCTCACCTAACACAGTCAGCTAGCCTTAGTCAACACTAAGTGTAACACTTGATTTGTGTTTTAGAACTCCGATGAACTTCAATTATGGTTTAGATAAGGTCAGTTAACTATTGAGTCCTCCAATAGTGATTTAGACAAGGTCTTAGTTACCTACAGTCAAGTAGAGTCTAATCAATTCAAATTTCCTCATGTGGATTCAAATTTCATATGGCTATTAAATACATTGTACTTCATTGTAATTATCATTCTAATTACTTTTGATTAATGAAAGCATTCACAGTTGCAAGTCATTTTTGCACTGTTTCATTCTTCAATTGCTGAGTAAATTGTGAGATCTATTTTGTGAGTTGTGTGTTTGTCTACAGATCTATGTGCTCAATTTATACAATGTACCTATCAAAATAATTATTAATGTAATAAATTCATGTAAATTCATAGAGATTAACCCTCCTTTTGTAATTCAGGGAAATAGTCCCCACAGTTTCAGGGTACTAAGGTTATTAGACTCTCCTAGAGAAGTTGGCCTTGATAAGTAATTGTCAAGTCAAAAACTAGTATAAATAGAGAGTGAGCCTCTCTATTTGAAACACACACACACTCAACTATAGCACATGAGTGAGAAGATGAGCTTGCACAAGTGAGAGAGAGAGAACAACTATCAAAGATCATCTTTCTGTCTTTGGGTTTTACTTTTTCCATTGGTGCTCATTCTATCTCAGAGGAAGTTGCGGGGTTTTCTCCTGTATGGTTTCCTCGAGGAAAAATATGCGTGTCTCCTATCTCTTGTGATTATTGTTGTGCATGTTCTTCTCTCAGATAAGATCCTAATATCATATTGAATAAATGGTAAAAATCGAACATGGTATCAGAGCTAACCTAAGAATAAGACACTCTATAGTTGCAAAAACTAGGGCTTCTTACTTTTTGGGTCTCTCTCCAAAGATCATCAGCAAAAGGAGGCTAGGTTAACTCTCCATTGAAGGGTGCATCTTTCTGTTGAAGCAGAATCTGATTATGAGCATTTTCAATTTTTGACCTACCACTACAACGAGAAATTAAGGATTTCCACATAAGTGGAATTTTTGAGTGAGACCAGTATAGGATTTCTCTCCTCCTCAAAATCAAAGTTTAGATACTAAGATCAAAGTTTTTGGTTGGGTAGAACTCTGAGAAATTCAAACCCTAATTTTCCCCTTAACTAGAAAACCAACACTGCTAAAGATCAGCTCCAGATCTAGTTCCATCTTCTCAAATTGGTAAGATCCAAATATTTTATATTTTCATTTGAGATTCTCATTTAATATGTCTCATCACGCCAAGCTTGATGAAAAGCTTAAAGGAGCTGATAACTTCCGAGCATGGAAGTATAGGATCTTAGTGGTTCTTGAAGAAAATGATTGGACTCCTACATAAGTGGATAAGTTCCAGTTCCAGAGGGAGATGAGGCTAAGGCCTTACACAACAAGAACTTGGTCAAGGCCAAGAGGATTATTGTTGATTCAATCAAGGATCACCATATACCATAGGTGTCTTCCCTAAAGACACCTAAAGAGATGTTTGATTCCTTAACCAAGCTATTTGAAGGGAAGAACATAAATCAAAAGATGACTTTGAGGAATCAATTGAAGAATGTGAAGATCCACAATGCAGAGACCATACCATCATACTTTACAAGGGTCTCCCATATCAAATAACAACTTGAAGCAGTGAATGAAGAAGTAGAGAATGCAGAAATTGTGATGAACACCTTGAATGGTATTCCTAGGTCATGGGACTCCTTCATTCAAGGGATTTGTGCTAGAAGAAATCTAATCACATTCAGTTGACTATGGGAGGAATGCTCACTAGAAGAAGATCGAATAGTAGCTCGAGAATAAAATATGGGAAATGAAGATCAAGCACTCATAGTACACAGCAAGAAAAATAAAAGGGACTATCATCATCCCAAAGGTAAGAACTCATACCAGAATAACCCTAGAATAGATCTATATAGTTGCATATGCTTTACATGTGATGAGAAAGGAAACATCTCCAGAAACTATCCCGGAAACAAAGGTGGCTCTCAAAAGAAGAAGAACTACAAAAGAAGACATCATGCTAACACTGTAGAGGATGATGAACCTCCAAGAAAGAGAGTCAAAGAAGAAGATTCTTCTAGTGATGAAGAATATGTTATGATTTCTTCCCTCATGGGAATTGTCACACATGGAAGCAATGATTGGCTCATAGATAGTGGGGCTTCCAAGCATATGATGGGATTCAAAGAATCCTTTATGAAACTATCCGAACATGAGTCACCTCACAAAGTGAAACTTGGGGATGAATACCAGTATCCCATAAAAGGTAGCGGTGAATCCTCCTATAAGCTAGACTATAGAAATTCTATGAAGATGAAGGATGTCTTGTTTGTACCAGGACTAAAAAAGAAGCTTCTCTCCATCTCTGCATTAGATGCAAAAGGCATGAGGGTTGCATTTGTAGATGGCCAAGCTCTTATGTGGCCAAAGGGAAATACTATAGATGATGTAGTTGTGATTGGAGAGAAAGAGGGAGGATTATACAAATTAAAGGGTCAACAAGAACAAGCTTTGGTCCATGACTCAGTAGATCCAAATGAACTTTGGCATAGAAGGCTTGCACATGTACACTATAGGGCACTACCTCTTGCAAGAAAATATGTTGAAGGTCTTCTAGAAATATAGGAAAAACATGAATTTGTTTGCAAAGGATGTGTGAAAGGAAAGAACACAAAGAAGACATTTCCAAGTTGCGAGAGTAAGGAAAAATGAATCTTGGAAACCATCCACTCCAATGTATGCGATCTGATGGAATCCAGTTCATTGAGTGGGTATGTATACTATGTTTCTTTCATTGATGACTTTTCTAGAAAGACATGGATATATTTCTTGGAAAGAAAGGATGAAGTATTTAGTAAGTTCAAAGAATTCAAAGCCTTGATCAAGAACCACACAAAGAAGAAAATCAATACCTTTCGATCAGACAATGGCAAAGAATTCATATCAGATGAATTCAAAGAATTCTGCAAAGATTCAGGGATTGCAGAAAGGAAGAATAGAATGATTATGGAAGTAGCAAGAGCGATGCTTCATGATCAATATCTTCCTATGCATCTATGGGCAGAAGCTGCGAGGATAGCTGTGTATGTATAGAACCGTACTCCACATAGAGTACTTGAGAACAAGACACCTGAAGAAGTATTCTTTAGAAAGAAACCAGAAGTCAGTCATATTAGAATATTTGGCTGTCCAGTGTACATACACATTCCAAAAGAAATGAGGACAAAGTTAGATCCTTCCAGAAAGATGGGTATATTTGTGGGATATAGTGAAAGCTCAAAGGCTTACAGAATATACTTCCTAGGATTCAAGAAGATCGACATAAGAAGGGATGTGCAATTTGACAAAGACTTGGCTTACAACAAATCTAGAAAAATACCTAATGCAGAACTTGAAGAAACAGAAGTACCCAGGATCTGATATACAACTATGAACAAAGAAACTCCAGAAGAATATCGAGAAATGGAAGAACCCCAGGAACCTGTAGATCCACCCCAAGAGAAGAATCCTTAAAAAAGGAAACTTACATGTGTATGAGAAGCTATCCAAGGAGAAGAAAGATATGGGGATCCATAAGAAATGCACAGAGAAAGGAAGAGAACTAGGTCCTACTCTGGTTATGTAGCCCTATTTTGTGACATCATTGATAAAGAACCTTCTAACTATGAAGAAGTGGTGGAAAAGAAAGAATGGAAGGATGCTATGATCAAGGAGTACCAGTCGATCATGAAGAATGATGCCTGGGATGTTGTCCCAACACCAGAGGGGAAGTCTGTTGTGACTTCCAAGTGGATTTACAAGATCAAGCATGCTGCATATGGAAGCATAAAGAAATATAAAGCAAGATTTGTGGCACATGGCTTCTCGCAAAAATAAGGGATAGATTATGAGGATACTTTTGCACCTGTAGCAAGATACACTTCCATCAGATCAATAATTTCTCTGGCTACAGTAATGAAAAGGAAGATACACCAGATGGATTTCAAGACTAATTTCTTGAATTGTGTAGTAGAAGAGGAAGTGTATGTGGAGAATCCACTCAGTTTTGAGACACATGATAGGGAGACTCATGTGTGAAAATTGAAGAAGGCCCTGTACAGTTTGAAACAGGCACCCAGGACATGGTATGGCAGAATTGACAGCTTCCTAATTGGCTTAGGATTTACCAAGAGTAAAGCAGATTCCAACCTTTACTATAAGGTTGAGGAAGGGAACCTCATGATACACCTGTTTAATGTAGATGACCTATTTGTAACAGGTGAGGATGGGTTGATTGCTGACACAAAGAGGAAGATTGCTACCAATTTCAAGAAGAAAGACTCGGGTATGATGAACTACTTTCTAGGCATGGAGGTGTGGCAAAATGTAGATGGAATCTCCCTGGGACAAGGGAAGTATGCAATAGAGATCCTGAAGAGGTTCAGGATGATGGACTGCAAGGCCATGACCACACCTATGGAATCAAACCTGAAGCTGTTGAGTGATGCTTCATCAGAGTCAGTTGATGCTATGATGTATCATCAGATGATTGGTTCCTTGATGTACCTGACAAATACAAGACCATATATTTGCTTTGTTGTGAACACATTGAGCCAGTTCCTGAAAAATCCGAGACATGCTCACCTGATTGTTGCAAAGCATATTCTGAGGTACCTAAAGGGTATAGTTGACTATGGGCTCAAGTATGAGGTGAATCAGAAGATTAACCTAGAAGGTTATGTAGATTCGGTTGGGCAGGCAGTGTCATTGATAGGAAGAGCACTTCGGGGTGTTGCTTTAGTATGGAATAAGGTGTGATATCTTGGTTTAGAAGGAATCATTCATGTGTGGAATTGAGAACAGTCAAAGGAGAGTATGTCGCAACTTGTTCATCTAGTTTTGAGGTAGTATGGCTGAGTAAGCTACTGTCTGATTTGTTTGATCTCCAGTTTGATGCTACTTGTATATATTGTGACAACCAGAGTTGTGTGAAGTTGTCGGAGAACCTAGTGTTCCATGACAAGTTGAAGCATATCGAGATCAAATATCACTATATCATGTATATTGTGCAAAGAGGAGCAGTGAAACTACAGTATGTTGTGATGGATGAATAGATAGCTAATGTGTTGACCAAGCCAATAGCCATCGTGAAGTTTGAGTACTTCAGGGAGAAGATTGGTGTTCTCCAGATTGAGGATCCTTCCAAGGGGAAGTGATGAGTCCATGAGCCTTTCTGACATGGTGGTTGGATTTGTTCCTCCCATGGTCAAATATAAGTGCTGAGCCTTTCTGACATGGTGGTAGGATTGGTTCCTCCCATGGTCAGATATAAGTGTTGATCCTTTCTGACATGGTGGTAGGATTGGTTCCTCTCATGGTATGATATAAGTATTGTGCCTTTCTGACATGGTGGTAGGATTGGTTCCTCCCATAGTGAGATGTAAGTGCTGAGTACTGCATCCATCATGAAAAATGGGTTGGCTCTATAGTGGAAATCCTTGCAGAGGAAAGGTACTGCATCCAGCATGAAAAAGGGCTGGCTCTATAGTGGAAATCCTTGCAGAGCCAAGGTACTGCATGCAGCATGAAAAAGGGTTGGCTATGTAGTGGAAATCCTTACAAAGTCAAGGTACTACATCCAACATGAAAAATGGCTGGCTCTATAGTGGAAATACTTGCAGAGGCAAGGTGTTGCATCCATCATGGAAAAGGGTTGGCCCTATAGGGGAAATCCTTACAAAGGCAAGGTGTTGCATCCAACATGAAAAAGGGCTAGCTCTGTAGGGGAAATCCTTGTAGAGGAAAGGTGCTGCATCCAACATGAAAAAGGGCTAGATATGTAGGGGAAATCCTTCCAAAGGAAAGGTACTACATCCAACATGAAAAAGGAATAGCTCTGTAGGGGAAATCCTTGCAGAGGCAAGGTGCTGCATCCAGAATGAAAAAGGGTTGTCTATGTAGGGGAAGTCCTTGCAAGGGCAAGGCGGTACATCCAACATGAAAAAGGGTTGGCTCTATTGATCAATACCTACATGGAGGATAGGCCTACAACTAGCATGAAAAAGGGTTGCTCTGTAGAACTTCCTATGATGAGAAGAATTGAGAGATAGCACCATTTGCTCGAGATAACGGAAGTAGTGATGATGATGATGATCCAGTGATGATCTAGCTTTGATGAATGATCTAGTGACGAAGACTTGTGCTAATGAATTGTGTCAAGAGAATACCTTCCCAGTTAAGAGGGAGTGTTGATGTATTTGTAACTTCGAAATGTATTTACTTGTATATTTTATATGTTTTATTTATTTGTACTCCGATGTTCCTATCAGGAGAATCATTAATGTAATAAAGTAATAAAGTCATTAATGGAAGGGAAGCTATTCAGGCTTACCCATGATGTCCCCACTCTCAGGATGGAGAGGATCCCTATGGTGATGCAGGAGCATGTAGTTGGAGTTCCTCCATCCTAGTCACGCCTTCTTAGAAATGCAACTAGGGGTGTGCTTTATTACCAGGAGGATGTAGAGGCATCTATAGCCAAGGAGGTTGAGGATTGGCCCTAGATATAGGCATTTTATGTATTTTGATCATATTTTTTTATTTTTATGTACTTAGGATAGGATCTTCGGATCAAAATCGATGTATTTATGGACATATTTTTACATGTATATATATGTGTGTGTGTGTGTGTGTGTGTGTGTCTGTGTGTGTGTGTCCGGTTATGTACATGTGTTTCAAATGCATCTATATATTTTATTTTACAATGTATGTGTTAAGTGCCAATTGGGTATATAATTTGCAAATGCATTAGTGACTCTATTCTGATTTCTTGAAATATGATTGTATGAAATGTATTCAAAATTCCTTTCAAGTAACCTAACTCGTAAAAACTGGTGTAGTAAGGTAGGGTGTCTCACCTGATAATCACCATTAAGTTGGGAAACCACTAACTGGGAATCAAGCCTGACTTCCAGGAGGGTAATACCACGCAACATAGCATCCTAGAGAAGCTCAATGACTGCACTATATTCATCCATATTATTAGTTGCAGGACCTAAATAGCCACCACCGGAGGCAACTAGTTATCATGAGGGTGCATAATTAGCCCAAGCGGTTGAAGCCAGATTACAAGTGTGATGACTGGTGCCATTAGCAAACCTTACAAACCACTCAGATGACATTTAAAACATAAGAATACTACATAAGAAAAACTAACCAGTAATGACCTATTGTACATAAACATACAATAAAAGGTATTGTACCTAAGCATAATACTTCTTCAGGTAGAGCCCATTTCTAGGCTCCAGCAATTTTTTACCATCGTAATAAATTAACTCATAATCGGACTTATTTAATACTTTCAACACGACATATGGGCCTAAGCACATGGAATTAAACATATCTGCCCCCAAGAGTTCCTTGTCTTGATCCCAAATCAAGACAAGTTCTCGCTCGGAGAAAAATCCAGGTTTTATGGCTTTATTGTATTGGTTTTTTACCCAGTTCTTGTGATCCTCATTTGCAGTAATAGCATCTCTATGTTGTTCATCTAGATTCTCTAAGTGAAGAAAACGTTCTTCAATATCGGTAGTATCGGGAAGCACATGAATAGAAATTTTTAGATATGGTGTCTCGCACTCAACCAATGTGACTGCTTCCACCCCGTGAATGAACTGGAAAGGCAATAAACTTGTAGTAGTATTAACATTAGTCTAGTATGCCCAAAGCATAGGGTACATCATGATATGAAAATTTGACCTACTTGTATTGATTGTGTGCTTAAGAATGATTTTCAAGGTCTTATTGACCTCCTCTACTTGTCCATTCTCCTGAGGGTAAAAGGAAGATGAATGATCTTTCCTAAACCCTAGCATTTTGGTCAATTCAGTCATCATGTTGTTCTGAAAGTGACTATCATGGTTAGAAACAATATGCTTTGGGATGCCCAACCTAGAAATGATTTGGTTGAAGATGAAATATGCTGTTGTTTTTCCATTGGCCTTAAAGGTAGGCATTGTCTCTGCCCACTTCGTAAAATATTCTACAACGACAATGATATACTTGTTCCCTAGAGCAGAAACTGGGTTACACGTCATGAAATCAACCCCCCACTTAGTGAATGGCCCTACCGCGATGATGAGAAATAAAGGAGCAGGGTGTGACCGCATATTCCTAGTATAGAGATGGCAAGGATGACAACGCTTTACAGCTTCCACACAATCTTTAAATATAGTAGGCCAGAAATAACCAGCACGTAGAATCTTCTGGTCCATTGCTAACCCAAATAAATGACACCCACAAGTTTCGCTATGGGAATCATTTAGTAAATGCTCTGCCTCCTCGTGGGTGAGGCACCGACTCAAGATAGAATCCACCCCTCATCGATATAGGGTATCACTGATGATAAGGTATTTTATCGCATTAACCCACAACTTGCGTCGATCTTCCTGCGAGAAGGATGCATGAAACTTGAGAGTCTGGAGATATACTAGGATATATTTGTACTAGGGATCAAAGGTTGAGATTAAAAAGATATACTCATATGGGAATGAGTCTCATTTCGCTACTATAGTCTCTTCAGTCGGGAATTCTGAGATCAATTCCGCAAACATTAAGGATTTTTTAAACTTAGCAGAATCAAAATCCAAGTCAAACTCTTCGAGAATGACTATCTATTTATTAAATTTTCCCCGATTATACGTCGAGATAAAACATATTGGAAAGGATTCACATATGCAACCATTGTGTTTGTCCTCAGCAAGATATAGTGTCTTATCCTCTGAACGACATAGACTATCGCCAATGCCAACTTATCGACATGTGAGTATCTAAGTTCAGGACCCACTAATAGTCAACTAAGGTAGTAGACAACATGCTCTTGTGGCTCATTGTATTCCTGAACTAGTACTACTCCTATTGTCAACTTAGATGTGGCCAAATACAATATAAAATATTTAGTGTAATCTGGTGGATGCAAGAGAGGAGCCGATTGTAAATCCTTTTTCAATTCCTCAAAATCATGTTGCGGGGATTCATCTCATATGAATGGGGTGTCTTACTTCAACAAGCGCATGAAACCATTTGTGATCTTGGAATAATTGACTATAAACCATTGAAAGAAATTGGATTTTCCATCCAGACTCTGTAGTTGTCTGATAGAACAAGGGGGAGGCAGGTTTACAATGGCCTCAACTTTTAACAAATCCACCTATATACCTCTATTTGAAACAATGAACCCGAGTAACCTCCTCGACTCGACGCAGAAAACACACTTGTGTGGATTCAAGCATATTTTATAGTGTCTACATCATTCAAAAATAAAACAAAGATGGTCTGGATGGTCCTTCCTCTTGCGAGAATGGGCAGGCAGATCATCCAAGTAGGGTTTGACAATATGCTTTATATCATGGAAGGAAAACTTCATTTCCCACTAGAAATTAGCTCCAACATTTTTCAAACCAAAGGGCATTTTCTTATATGCGAAGGTTCCCCAAGGAAAAATAAAGGTAATTTTATTTTGGTATTCTAGTTTTATTTGAATTTGGTTATAGCCCGAAAAATATTCCATGAACGAAAATACCTCACTACCCCCACAAGCATCAATAATATGGTCGATGAATGGCATGGGGTAATTATCTTTAGGACATGCCTTGTTTAAATCATGAAAGTAAGTGAAAACACATATAGTCCCTTGTTTTTCCACTATAATGGGATTGGATACCCATTCTATTAGAGAAATTGGGTAAATAAACCCAGCTTTCAGCAGTTTTTCCACTTCATCCTTGATGGCTTCCACTTTCTGCGGATTTATTGGTCTAAGATTTTGTCAAATAGGTTTCACGTTAGGGTAGCTACGGATTACATGTTCAACTATAGATGGATCAATGCTTGGTATCTACTCATATGACCAAGCAAAGACTTCATGAAATTCCTTAGATAAGGAAGTGTAAATGGAAACCCCTTCCGAAGAACAGTTTGCACCAATATGAACATTTTCCATGACGTTAGGTTTTGAAGAAATGTTAATCAAAATGGTGATATATATGTTTTCCATATTCCCCTTGGAAAATACCCCCTCCTTAGGTAAAGGATTAATCGGCAGATCAACACCTTATGCCAATCTCACATGGAACTCTGGATTCTCAATCTTGCTTAATTCTAGAAGGAAGAAGACTTGTGGTGAAGGCCTTCACAAATATTTTTTGGTCCAATAAGGTCTTCCAAAATGGCTTCGTCAGAAGGCTAAACCATATCCAAGCAATCATAGGAATATGTGGACTTCTCCGCTTAGGAAGGTAGATAGGCTTCATCTGACTCCTCTTAGACTGGAGGAGGATTCGTGATGGAATCAGCAACAACATTAGATATAGCTTGATAATCTACTTCCATTGTTGATAAGGACACTTGAGGCTCTTCTCGTGAAGGGAGGACCCATGGGTCATTTCTATCCACAACCATAGCGGTAGACTTCCCAACACTAATTGAACCTAAGTAGTTAATAGGAAATGATATATCAAATGTGCCCATCAGTGATGTATACATTCCAACTCCCAAGCTTTCATTTGTCATTTTTAACTGATCAATCAATGGTATCGTGGACTCATTAGTTTCCAAACGTCCCTTCTGAGTAAAACTGAGTTGGTCAACTGTAACCAACTTCCCTTCGTGCAAAAACACTAATACTTGGAAAATGAATGAGGGAATAGTAGACATGGCATAAGTCCAACTTCTCCCCAAAATCAAATTATAGTCCAAGGGAGCATCGATCACTTCAACTTCAACAAACACTGCTTTCCCTTTCAACTTAATTTCAAAAGCTGGTAGGATAGCATGTTGAAAAAAAGACCTTCCATCGAAAGAAATAAGTAAAATTTTTGAGGGGACCAACTATGGGGATCCCAAATATTTCCAAAAATACATCGGCATGAAGCATGTGGAAGCACCTTCATCAACCACCATTCGTCCGATGGTTTTTCCTCCATGGACAACATCAATTGAAAAGGTCGTATGGTATGGCAGGAACAGTTTAACATCAAAAAGATTAATTTTGTCCAGCGGGATTACTGAGTCCATACTACCTATGGATGCTAAGAGTGCATCCCTTTGACAAGGAAAAATATGTAGCACCTCCAACGCCGATATCGCACAAGGTGTTTGAGCTAAGTATTCTACCACAGAGTAGTTAGAAGAAGCGTTGGCATTAAGGTTATGGAATGTCTTCTTGAAGACACCTTTCAATATCTTGGGCATCGATTCAGCCGCTTTCTCAATGGTGAGAGGGGATGAAGTTTCGGTAGTAGACTTACCCTTTTCTTGAGCCTCTGATTCATAATTTTTGTTTCTAGTTTGTAGGAAAGTACTAGATCGGACTATGTTGAGATAATTGTGATCAGTAGGAGAATTAGGTGTGCCTCGGACATTTTTTGAAGTAGAAGTTGTATTTTGTCCTTGGGGAAAGGGATCCTTTAGGACAACTGGTTGTCATTGTTTAAGAAGATTTTTTTTTTGTTCCATTAAGGGGCATTGATAAGTAAGATGGTCCCCTTGGCACAAATTGCAAGGAAACATTACCTTCTTCTTGTCTTTCTTTCCCCCTCAGCATTATTTGTGGGATTTTTTTTGTTTTGGTTTCCCTCACCCTTCTTACCCTTCTTCTTTTTCCCACTAGGCTGTTGATTGCCCTTTTTAGAAGACTGTGCAAAATAGACACTATCACTTTGTGGTGAGGAAGTGACAGCCTTAGATGCCTCCATTTCATATTTTTTCACTAACAACTCATGGAGTTGCTTGGTTAGTGATTCTACAGTGGGTGTATTTACTGAACCAACCACACCATCGGCATGGGGTCCAATCTTGGGTTTCTCTGGGTCATTCGTAGACCTTGGCACCTCAAGGATGATTTCATATAGAATAACAAATTAAGCATAGATCAGATCTAGCTATTGAGCCTTGAGAAATGCCTCTTCCTCCATGGTAACTCCTGATGTGGACAAGTCCTTAGAAATGTAAGGAACTATAGATTTCAAGAACCATTCCAACAAGAACTCAAGAGTGATGTTGGATTTAATAATCCTCTTTCTCCTTTTCCACTCCTGAATATGATCGAATATGCGTGTGGCCTTGTTCTATCGAAAAGCTTACAACAAGTCTGTATCGGCATCATACCGGATAGGAAGTTGAAAATGATTTAGAAATATGGTTGCTAAGTCAAGGAGGCTATCATATATGGCTGGCAAGAGCTCTATGTATAACTTAGCTACTACATTAGTTAATGTTCTTTGAAATAGCATCAAGAGCACTAAAGGTCAAATGTGGTGATGTGAGCACCTGGATCCTCACCAGTTTTCCATTCAAAGTTTGGGATGTCTGAGGGAAGTTTGATGCATACAGGTGGCCATGCCACATTATGACCCATAAGATCGTTCATTAGTTTAGACAAATATGGCAAGTTTAAAGTTTCCAGGAAAGGAAGTTTCAACCTATCCAAGGTTTGATATTGAGGATTATGGGGTGTGGAAGTACCTTCCCTGAGGCTCCCAAAAGAAAAGGTGGGGTTGCCCCCAACCACTGGCTATTATGTTGTAGCACTATTATAAAATGGGTTCCACACAAAAGCCATAGGATTCCTAACTTGTGGTGTGTGATAATTGGTTTGGTCCACTCCAAATGAAACTGGAGTTTGAAAAGTAGGAGCATAGATTCCCCCACTAAACAGTGAAAAGGGAGATCTCCCAAAAGGGGCGGATGAAACTTGACTAGAGGTCTAAAAACTGTAACCTGTGAAGGTATTTGGGTTCCCAGATGAAATACCGACATAAGCAGGTGATGGACCTACATAAGGTGCAGATGGACGAATATGTCCTCCATTCCATGAAAAATACCTAGACAAAATAAGTGGACCACTTTGAGCACTCTACATGAAAGAAGAAGAAGTATAAGGTACACTAGGAATCCTAGTGACCACCCCACTAGATTGACCTATAAAATTAGAAGGTGCTTAAGGATTGACCACTTGAGCACTTGGAGAAAGAGGTGCAGTAGATGCACTAGGTCTTAGAGCACTCACCGGGGGAGGTGAGACTCCACCAGCCAACATGGCTGAAGTATGGATAGACATGCCTTATCATGTACTAGACATATATGAACTCAAAGAAACACTAGATACAGACAACCTAAAAGGAAGGACGTGGACTATTACAAGATTGTTCAAATCACTTAGAGGTGTATTATAATTCCTTGCAAACTTGTCAGCCTGCAAGTATTCTATATCTACTGGTGTGATTTCTTCCTGAGTAATTCTAATATCTGGTTCACTTGGAACTTCACTAACATCGGTTGGTTCGAAAGAACCATCTGTGTCAAGTCTCTACCTTTGAGGTGGCGGTGGAGGATCCATTGTAAAATATTGGGAAAGGTTTTGCAACCTTCTAGAACTACGGAGGGGATGGTCATCCATAGCTAAAATCTGACTCACACACCTAAAATGACACCTAAAACACAAACAAACCAAAGAGCACACACTAGAAAATTTCCTAGGTATCACATACACAAGAGGTAATAGATAAAACTTCCAAAGGAAATTCTGAGATGATTAGGGCCCATATCCAACCATTGAAGATAGGAGAGCAGTTACTTGGAATCTCATGAATATTTTTCTCGGTGCAAGCATTGGAATCACCCAATTGCCCTCCCAAATTATCAACCGATGTTACCTTCCAATTCCACCCTAGGAGCACTAGAAATAGCCTGCCAATGCCACTTGTGTAAGAACCTGATGTCTGGAAACTAAGGATACCAAATCTATAACGAGAGTCTAGTGGAACATTCACTAGCTTGACTAGTGTGCATGGGCAGGGTATCTAAGCCCAAAATTATAAACAATACTAGCACCACATGGGGCCCAAGAAGTGGTATTGATAGAACCCCCGTATGCACAATAGTCCCGGTATATAATCAAACGAGCTATTGGAGGGTTATCTCCGCAACCAAGCTCTCACGCGGCCTCGTTCTTGACTCCTGTGTTAGAGGAGCTTTCTGGATTATCCCTTGTAAAAGTGGATTTACCTAAAGATGGGCCACTATGTCTGAAATCAAAGTGGTCTTGGACAACTAAAATCTCCTAGTCCAAGAACCTAGCCTAAGCTAGTTGATGATCGAACCTATGAAAAGAAATATTACTTATAAATTTTATATTAAGCGTTATTTTTAAGGCTTTATTACTCAGAGGTGGTGGAGTGAAAATCAATGGTGTTTGGACTCAACATGTAAAAGCAAATGTGATGTAAAAATTTCAAAATAAATGCAATTAACAATGCTCTTTTCCTTTTTTTTTAAAACAAAATGAAACTTTTTAAATGATTTTGAAAAACCACAAGAATTTAAAATTTTTTTTTTTCTCTGAAAATCATGAAAAAACAACTAATGCAAAGAGCTTAGACTAGGACTAACTATGAAAATAAAGTTTTATTTTGTATTTCTTTAAAAAAAAACTTAAAGTTTTATGCAATTAAATGAACCTAAGTAAGTTGAGCAAACTGAACATATATAAATGCAAATGATAATAGTCAGATATTTACAGTAACACTCTTCAACACATAAAGTAAATTATTTGTAGTAAATAGTGTGGAGAGTATGAATTTAACATTGAATCTAAGTCATGACCTTAGAGAATATATCACTGAGATGACCCAGGAAAAGAAGGCCACGAAATGTGGAACTATGTCATTGGATTAACAAAGACTAGTGTATCCTCTAAGTCTCACACTAAGTCTCACTTGAGAAAAATGAAAATGAAGATTGGAAATTAAAAAAAGGATGACATAAGAAAATTGAACATGGATGTTAGAAATTATTAGAAATTATTCCATTGTTGATGTATCACCAGCGTATGACTAATAGAGATAACTTGACGGTTGTCGTGGTAGAAATGTAGAACCTTAAATCGGTGGACCAACCTTTTTTAGAAAAAGAGAAACAATTCTAGAAGTATACAACTTATCAAACTTCAATGGCAGTGCACATTCCAATACTCACATATTTCACATATTTTTATAATACTTTCCATTGGCCTCCTTGAATGTCACAAGATCCAAAAGAAAAAGGGCCCATCGACCCTCTAAAAATTAATATTATTCCTTAGCATATGGATCCTTTAGCTAGCTAGTTTCACCATCATATTTCTAACGTTTTGGGATTTCTTTGACAGATGGTTCCATGCTCGAAATTCATGAGGATCGACATTGGCTCATGTGCTACATTGCTTATGCAAGGAAATAAAAATTGAATATGTTTTCATCCGGGATGCCTAAATGATTAGTTTTCGAAAATATATGGTAATACATTGCAATTTGCTAGGATTGTTTCATCAAAGAGGTGCATTCTACAACCTAGTAGGAAAGAGATGTGTAACTCTTTCCATGCTAATCCTAGAGTTGACACGCATCCTTTATAAAAACTATAAATATTATTAAAAATAACTTGTTGACTTAAATTAAAATTAAATTATTTAGAATTGCATACATATAAAACAACATAAATTAGATAAACTAAAACCATAAACATTGGATTACACATTTTCTCTCTAAAAAAGGGTTTGCACCTTGAGAGATTTGATCCCTCTCGATGCTTGGTAGATCCCATTTTAGATGGATCTATGGTGGTAACCTTTGCGTTCCAAGATATTTTCTTTCCCTCGGCTATGAAAACTACGACTAGGATTTGGTATCCTATTCATGTGTAATGTACGATGTGATTAAGTTAATAGTTGAGTTGTAAAAGGCCGCAATAGCTCAAGAGGTTAAACCAATTTCCAAAAGTCAAGTATTACAACTATCATCATTTTAAGCATCACTCGTGGAGACCTTGTGACAAGTGGTATTCTTACCTCCATAATATCCGCACGTATTCACATGAGGACAACCATATCTAATTTTTTAAAGTGATAAATATTCATTACATTTTCCATATTAATACAGAACAAAGTAAATATTATGGTTAAATCATTATCCATGGATGTAAATATTTGAGCAACCATTGAAAGTTTGGAGCAGCTATTGGAAGAGCCTAGTCGGTTAGTTGACTAGGCCCATCAATCGATTGACAATTAACTAGTCGATTGTTTAAACAGGGAAACCAAAATATGTGAACGATTATGTATATTTATATGTGAGAGGGTCTAACAGTTAAGAACATGTGTTATCTTCCTAGATTTCATAGGTTCAAAACTAGCGAGGGGTAGGGTTTCTCATTACCCTTTTGTGACAAGGCTCGAAGGGTAGGCGGCCCATGGGATAGAGGCTCGCCCCAGTGGGATTCAGGACATCTCGGCCACTACTAAGTCACAAGTTACTACTATATCTGGCTTGTGGGTTGTTGGACATACTCTTGGGAGGTTTTTGTTCCCATGGTTTTAAAAAAACTATGTATATTTATATGTCGGTTTATATGTATATAAAGGTCATCATTGTATGTTGTATTATATCCTTATACTAATAATATAATTGATTATTGGAATCATATCTAATTTTTTCTATTTTATGCATGTATGTTTCTCTTAATGCGTATCAATGGTAAGTAATGTTTGTAATCCCCTAAATTGCAACATTGGTTCCCTTGACAGGACAACATATAGAGATATGTACACATAAATGTTGGTCCACTAGAAGAAGTGTTTAGGTGGTGGTACAAAAAATTAAAAACTATATCAACAACTATGATAGAAGGAATCGGATGGAAATCGTGCAAGCAGTGAAAATATTCACCGAGACCCATGAAAAATTCTTTGAGTTTGTACCCGCGCTAATTTACAAATTCATTGAGCAAACCATAGATGAAATGAAGTAAAGAAAGATATAGAACTATTGCATAGGATGAATGTGGTGGTTGAACCAATATTTATGAATGGATCAAGAATATTACAGAGGAATTTTGTGAGGAACAAGAACTTGAAGAAAGAACTTCCATCGTAACATAAAAGGGATACTCTACAACAATATGCATGGAATATTCTTGTGCACATTATTGGTCCTTCTTCATAAGTTCTTGATTGAAAAAGTGGGTGGAGACATTGTGGAACTTCAACCACCTTTGAATACTCATATTTTTACCGACTGGGAAAAGAAGCAAGTTGAGTGAGAGTACTTTTTAAAGAAATGCAATCTAACTTTCCTATCACTAGCTTTGACCTAGAGTAAGTTGGGCTAGTGATGGGGGGGTTGCTTATCATCAATCCCTAGTAAAAAGAGACATGCTAGTCAAACTATGAAGAAAGGAAAACCAAAAGATAACACAAGTAGGCCAAAAATCCAATAAAAATGTTAGCACATAAAGAAACTATGGATATACAAAAAAATGAAAGAGGAAAAAGAAGGAAAATAAGGGAAGAATTATGAGAAGTTTTAAGTCATTGTTGGTCAAAGAGGAAAGGAAAATGAAAGGAAGGTACAAGTCTGGCACTATCTAAGACGAAGTTCAGTTGAATAAAGGAAGAATACAGAGTCGCCACAACTAAGACAACCTTGGATAAAGAGCTACAGAAGGTGATCATAGGATTTGGAGTGACATCTATTAGACTCAAAAGACAAACAAGGAACTGACATACTAGAAGTTGCAGTTTGTAAAATACTACCACAATATCCTCGAAGTGTCACTATGAGAGAATTTTTTTCCAATAACATGCATATTTAACTTGGTGTAACATTAGTATGGAATCAATGAAATGAAACAAGATGACTTATTAGAATGATAACTGAGAGACCTACTCACGCAAGGATGTCTCTATTAAACCATTCATTGGCCTTGTACTAGAGCAACAAATGTCTAATGGGGCATGTGTTGGCATGTGTTGATGGATAGAAGCAGTGAGACACAAATTCTATGAGAGGAAATAGAAGCATTCAAGGAAATCATGGCAGCACTAAAGCAGATGATGCTAAAATTCAAATTCATGGACGCAAATCTCAACATTATAAGCCAAAGACTAGGCGTGGAGCTGGTTGTTAAGGCTCTTTCAGAAGGCCAAATGTCGGATTCTCCCCAAATCATCGAAATGAATGTAAATGAAGTCTAGCATAATAGAACAACCTCCATAGATCACAGGTTTCTTTATTATTTTGAATTATTGGTAATAGTTTTATAGTCTCGACCTAGTATATGTAGAAGCAAGGGCTTTTGGCCATCCAATGGTCATCAAATATGTTTGGTTTTTTATGTATATAAATTGGTAACTTAGACTCCTTGGCCATTAAATCAACTCAAACTCTCTTCTTTAGCTTGGTGTCTTTGCAAGGAAGGATGAGGATAATTTTGAATGTCTTAAACTTTTCCAAGAGGTGGGTCTAGTTTCCTACTTGCATGTAGGCCTGCCCTAGTTTTATGCTTCATCTCTTTTTGTTGGGCCAAGATTTTTGGTTAAGTTTTGGGGACTGTGCAAGAGCATACCACATGACAAGTCAGCCAAGGGGCGAGTGCACGCAAAAGAAGGAAAGTTAGTTGGTGCAATGACCATCACAAGCAAAAGAAAGAAGTTAGTTAGAAATTGCTAGGCACGTGTTGTCCACTTATTATGGGCTAAGCCCCATTGTAAAAAGTATAAATATGTAAGGGGTTTTGGGATAGAGGAGAGGTTTATTTGGAGATCATTTGTTTGGATAGACTATTATGTAATGCTTTGAGGGTTCTTGCGGAGACAGATCCAATTGATATATGAGCACAACGGACCTATTTTGTAAGAATTGGTTGAATGATAAGGAAGAAGTAAGTTTGTTGTGGATGAAATGACTATATGTTATGATCTGATGAATGTATGGATTACTGTGCATATATGATATGCTTTCTGTATGCCTATGAATACCAATATGTTATCTATTTCTATGAATTAGTGATTTGGTTCCATGGATATGTTATATGTTTATGCGCGCATGTTATGAAAGTTTAAGTAAGATGAATTAGAATGGATGTCTTCCATCCCTTCAGCACTGTAGAAACTTGGTTCCTACAGTCTCCATAGATGCATCCAGTGAGACTTCATAGCGGCTTGCAGGTGATGCTAAAAGGTACAGTATCTAAAGGTTGTGTTGGTGAATTAATGTTGAAACATGGATCTGCCCAATGTGCACCAACTATTTTTACTAGTAATACAAGCTTCTTTCTTTAATATAATATTTTAAAACATAAGAAAAATAAAAAATTATTACTTTACTTAAATAAGTTAAGTACATTAATAATTAATAGTAAAAATAGTTTAATTTTAAACTATGAACATACACAAATATATGTGTGTGTGTGAATTTATAAAGAATGTTACTAAAAGCAACATATCTTGAGAGTTATGTCCTAATGAAAAAAAAATCCAATCCACAAAATTTAGTATTCAACCTTTTAAATATACATAATTTCTATAATAAAAATCACTCAAGGACTAATGGATAATTAAGTCAATCGATACAACATTTATTCAATAAGTACAACATCGGAATCATGATTGAAAGAACTAAGTATTTTTTTTTATGGCGCTTTTTATCAAAATATAAATTTGTAATATGTGTTGCCTTAAATCCTAAGACTAATTTCTTTGCGATAGATGATACACCCCTATAGCTACTAGCAAAGTAAAGCCTTGGAAGAATATTTACCATATTATCAATGTTAGTTGGAATTGTGTTGTAATGGATGCTATATAGAAAAAGTGGAGAAGCTAAAGGCAGCAACTCCTCGCTTTTAGATATAGAATATTTGTTCATCATATGATTAAATTAATGGATAGTATATATAGATTTAATTGTTAGGTATAAAAATTGTTTGTATGATTTATTATATGTCTTTACATTCTTTAATTAATTCAAATTTTGTTGTGTTACATGTTAAGAGTTCTACAACTTGATTTCATTTTTTCTAACTTGAATGTAGCTTTGAAATCCTCATGTTTTCAAATTTTCAATGTCATGGATTTCAATGTCCTGGTTGTTCATGAATTATTTTAAGTTGGCCTTGTTTATGTTGCCTTTATTATACTTTGCTAAAGTCCTACTTGTTCATGAATTATTTCTAAGCTGGTCTTGTTCATGTTGCCTTTATTATACTTTTCAAAAGTAAATTTATAGAATTTATTTCTTTTAATGGCTATAGCATACAAATCATTGTGATCCTTGTCATAAAATTATTGAATTTTATACATGGAAACAAATCTGGTTTTGAGTTGTCATTGACTCATCTTTTTATCATGTGTAACATGAATATTTATAATTCATTGTCGGATGTAATGAGAATTTGTATTGTCGTTTCATTCATGTCTATGATGCAAATTTTAATGTTTGAAAATTTGTGTGCATATAAGCCTCTAATTTGTGTGTTTTAGCTTCACTTATTATTTGTTTTTAAATGCTTTATTTAATTCATATGCATTTGATAGCTGCAGAATATAGTCATACTTGTTTCATATCAACATAGTTGCAATGCTCTACTACCCTTTATTCTATTCATTTCCATTATCATGAAAGCTATTCAAGTTAGATTTGTGCACTAGATTGGACACTAGCTAAAAAGGCAGCACGATAATGGAATAAACAAACATGTGTTTTAGAGGTCATCGAGGCAAATAACAAGAGAATAAAGTTTCTTTTGTCAAAGTTGTATGTCTAGTTGGCGAGTGAATTTCTTGTTTCCCATTCCATTAATTAATTTTGATTGCAAACCAAGTATTCTTTTAAAGAACGTAATTTTCATGCTTGATAAGGTTCATGCAATGAAATCCTTTTGCCATTATGATCATAAAACTAATTTCTCTTATTCTAAGCATGAATAATTTTGTGGCTGCTATTGTTTTGTATAGACCTATTCTAAGCATGAAGACTTTTTGTGGTTGTTATCTACATCACACCAACTGAAGTCACATCAACAATTTGTTCCCTCTTCAAGAGGAATCCATCTTCTTGTAAACTCCCTTGGAATACATAGACATATTTATTCAACCCATAGAACATAGGAAGCATACTTGATCAAGCAGTCTAGATGGTAAGTCATGCTTCTCTTTGTACCTATGTAATGTTCATATGATCTGTTTAACGGTGGAAAGGAAGCTTCTATCTCAATATTTTTGTATTGACATGATTATAGTTATGAATAGTTATGCATATAATCAATGCCAAAATATAAAAGAAATAGTTGAAACTTTTTAATATAAATATGTATTATCGATCTTGATACTTTTCTAAAACTAACGATACAAGAATTAGATGATGTAGAATTCATGATAGCCACACTATTTCAACATAAATGCATGAGCTAGAACTAGTGGTTTCATAACAGTGTTGTAGATCAAAAGATGAAATGACCAAACTTAAGAGCCAAAAATCCCTGGCCAAAATTTAGAGCCAAAAAGGCCTACGAAAACTCTTGGAAACTGGGTTTGGACACAATTAGGAGGTGGTAGTAGTGTGTTGTGCCAAGTTCAAAGAAGACAGTCACATGCACAAAAGGACACATATCGACATAGAACTCCAATTGCTATGAAAATGGACACATGTTCAAAGAAGAACCTGAAGAACCTATGCACTGAATGGAGACTTGGGAAATTAATGGTTCCAATCTAATGGAAAACTTCTATTGTGTGCAACTAATGCTAACAACAATCATAGCATTAGTTAGAAAAAGGCTATAAACATTGTATAATATGTGAACTAGCATAAGTTTGAAACTGAAAAATCATCTCCTTGCCTCGATATGATGCCAAATAATGCCTCAAATTATTTGATTTGATGAAACTATGGTTATATGTTTTTGATTGGTCAAATATAAAGTATGAATGGTCAAATATAAAGTATGCAATTCAGAGAAATGGAATATAACTTAGTTTATAAATTTTCAAAGTATGTGTCTTTTCATTGAAATGATGGCAACCTAATTCATAGAGTCCTTGTTAGCCAAAAGGCAAGGACTAATAAATGCTTCGCCTTAGGAAACACTTTCCCTTTGTAGTGGGTCGCTCTCTACATCAAAATGTTCCATGCTCAATTTATTTACTGCAAGTATTTATAAGTACTTTAATGATATTTTCTCGAAAATTTTATTATTGTAGTTACTCTTAATAAGGTTGTAAAAACATATTTTCTATATAGAATAGGTTAAAGTGATGACACATATCCTCTATAACTTTACTTACTAACCCCTCATAAAATGCATCAATTGTTTTGAAGAAGCAAAGGGAAATTGAAGGCTAATTTATAGATAAGCACTCTTCCCACGATATTACCTCTTCCCTATTAAATCTCCAAATCTAGGAGGACAATAGGTCTTTGCATTCTAACATAAAAGTGACATTTGCAAAGCCAATAGTATTATTCATTTTTCTAATTGCTAGCATAAAGTGGTGTATAGTATTTTTTTTAAATAATAGATAATAGGTTGGTATTCTCAAAAATAAATAATATGGGGAATTTTTTGTTCTAAAGAAGCAACATTTAAAAATTCATGCATAATGTCTACAAGTGGAATGTTTAAATTCTCCAAATATATATGAGTAATTTACCACACATTTCTAGAGATTAGCATTTATTGTTAAAATAGAGCCTTGAACAATTCTTGTCGGGTCCAATCAAATGTTCCACCTATAAACTTTATATTTTTCCTTCGCTTGAAATCCAAAGTATTCATAAATACCTACATTCTTAGTGTTTCAATATCATTCACTTGAGATTCAAATTCCATAACTTTGATTCATGCTTTATCATTGATAACTTAGGTACCCTTAATGATGTCTATATAAATGCATGGTGCACATTTGAAAGTATTTCAATTGTTCCTATTCATCTACCACCTTCCATGTTATCATCAAATACTTTTCACCTATCACGCAATCTATTTCTAACTTCGTTATTTTTCAAACAAGACAACCATACTTTTTTATGTTTAAAATGTCATGATGGTTTCCTATTTATTTGCCTACTTTCCATTTTATTAGTAAAGATCAGACTTCCTCATCCATGAAATATTTGGATAGAGGATTCTTAACCACAACCCACAAAAATGACTACAAACCCAATGGATTTCAGAAAGACTCAAACCTTAATAAGATTAGAACTGGGGACCTCATGGAGACTCCACCTTGAAATAATCTATTTGAATTGATTAAGATAATTATGCACTTAGATTCATTATGATCTGAAAAACATCTAAGAAGATAACTAAATCTCCATATTCCTATCTTGTAGTGTCATTCAATTTCTTAAGCAATTATAAAATCTCCATAACTAAATATCTATATTTCTATCACTAGTCATATTCCTATCGCTAGTGTCATTCAGTTTCTTAAACAATTATTTAACTAAATCTCCATATGCCTATCGCTGGTTGTTGTCGTTTGAGGACAAGGTCGAAGGTTGTTTTTCCACCACTCCACTACAATTGTTGTCTTTGGATTTCCAATCATGTTGGATCCATCGGTTTCCCCCCTAGCATACCCTAACGGGTACTCTCCTTCCCTCGAGACCCTCAAGCTCGACTGGGCTGGAAATACCTTACTAGCAATGGAAGTATGATGCCAGGTTATTTCTAGGAGACTCCCAACCTCACTCACGTCATACTAAACCACACTCTTCCATAGTCGCCTCAGATCCACCCAAAGAGTTCGGGCTCCAAACTATCGCAGGACCAAAGAAGAAAAAGATGCAAGAACAAGATCCCTCTTCCATCCTTTTCTTTAGCTGTTATTAACCATTTCGTTAATTCCCATGCATCTCATGCACCACTTTAATTTAACTCTTTAGTTTAATTTAATTAATTAATTAATTAATTTTATTTACCAATCCACTTTTTAGTTATCATTAGTTCTCTTATTCTTTTCCAATTAGTTAGGATTTCACTTTAGTTCAAGTTCCTTAATTTGCTGCGTTAACTGATTTCTTAATTTAGCTTTATTTCAATTTAATTATCCTTATTTATTTATTTATCATTTATTTATTTATTTGTTTGTTTATTTATTTCTTTATTTTAATTAAAGTTCGTTATGATCAATTTATTATTTCCCTTAATTAAATTAGATGTTGATTATTGCTGAATTTTTATGAAAACTGAGCCAATGTTACCTCAGTTTGCCTACCCTAGGAAGAGCTAGGTGGTTCCTAGGGAATAAGTCTAAATCCCTATTATGTGCCACCCAGTAATAATATTTGTGAGTGATCGACATGTGGCCTAACCTCACAGCACACACATCTCATGAACTAGAGTTTTCCTCATTCTATTGAAAGTTTATCGCATCGTCCAATTTGCTAGCCTTGCAGGTATAATTTGTTAGCCTTGTCACGTGATGTGGATCGATTGGCAATCTCAATCCCATCATCTGTACATAAAACAACTCGTGCATCAAATCTCATAAATAATATTTCAACTATAACAAAAACATCAATTGACCTCAACTATCGAGGTTTTCCGACTCATCCAGAGTCCATGCATGCTAGTGCATCAAACATATCACAATTCAATCATGCTATATACAAGATTGATATCACCTTCCATAGTCGTCAACTCAACTAGAGTCTTTGCATATCAATGATTTCTTGTGTTTCATGTACCTACGTTTCCTATCACACTCGATAAACCATCAGAGTACATGCTACATAATTTTTTTCAAAACATTAAATACAACTTTAATCCTTGCTGATAAATTTACATGATTTTTCGTTCACAATTAAAATCATAATATAACTGCATACATAATTTCCCAAATGTCGACATTATTTTCATAATCATAATTTACTCAACAATATGTCAAATAATCATTCTTAGGTCATATCCCATCGATAATTCATTGCTTCACAAAAGTCCAGGACATCTGAAACCAGATGCCCTCAAAATACGTCCATACAATGTTTTAGATCCAAAAATAATAAATAGTCAGGTCATTCGTCATAAAATTCCCTCAAGTAATAATTATTCTTACCTCAAGAGTTAGGGTAAAAACAGGGTGTTACATACACCCCGACTCCAGAAAACTTCATCATGAAGTTGTAGAATAAGTACAAATAATGTCTACATTTTTCCAATGCTTCCTCTCAGGTCGTAGTATTTGGACAATAACTATTCTTAATTTTAGATACTCATACATGAATCACACAATGTTATTTTATTAAAAGACATCAACCATGTTAACTTTATATCGAGTCGTCATTTCTATCTATACATAATGATTTTATTTAAGTGCTTTGCCTATCCCCATGTGGGCATTACATACTGCCACTCTTTAGGGAACTTCGTCTCAAAGTTTAAAAAAAAATTGTATTGTCTATTCTATGTTATTTTGTCTCACATTCAAGTATTTATCCCATTCTACTATATTTTCATCATTTGATCATTCCCATAAGACTAGAAATACTGTCATTATTGACCTTATGTTCCAAGCAATAAGGTTCCAACCTACTTTCTTTAATTCAATAGTAATTTCACATAATATAAATCTCATAATAAATTTCAATAATTGTCCATATTGACTCAAATTTCCAACACTTCTTAGTCATCCGCAAATATCCATGATATCAATTTTAACTATGAGCTAGATTACCTCAATAGTCACACAATAGGTACCAATTCAACTTTTAGCACAACAAATCCAAGTAGTAATTCAAATTCTATTTAGTTATCCTCTCCTCCATGGCAAAGGGATAAACATCATACAATCATTAGTAAAATACATAGTGGTAAGTCATAATCTAAACCACCAAATCAAAAGTGAATATAGTGTAGTCCAAAAACCAATGCATAAGTCACCCAATATTCCGAGAATAGTACTTATAACTCCTTAAAATTTTAATCAAGTTGGTTCCCAATTTGATATGATTTCAAAGCATCATAACTTAGCAACCTAGCCGAACATATTAAATTTTTAACTTTTAGTCCTTTGCAAGTACCCTCATGTCTAGGTCAAGGAGATCATCATGATTTTACCTCATTTCGCCATTTTTGTTATCGTATGACCCCTTCGATAAACTTTAAGTCGCATCCTTATCACATCTTAATCTCATCGAATCTCAACATAAAGGTTAGTAGTCTATTCATTTAATCTCCACCATATTATATGGTTATCATTATTGCATTCCTTTTGTTGTGTGGACCGTCTCCATTCCTAGTTTGGCAGAACTGTCCTCAACTAACCATTTCAGGGGTTTCTTACATCTTAATTTCCCGTTACCATATTTTAGTTAAACTTGAGTTTGTAGTCTTTAATTTTGAGTTTTAGTTAACATCATCATCATGTCTTCATCTCAGTCATTGTGTTCATCTCATTATGTGGATCACATTGATAAATTATTTTCCAAATTCCAAACCGATTTAACCTCTAATTAAATTTTAAAACAAAATCATATATATACATATACATATACATATAAAATATACATACATAAAATTTTAAAACAAATCATATATATTTATATATAAATAAAAATACATATACATATATTTTTTAAAAACAAGTAATATTAAACTATATATATATAATTTAATAAGTAATATTAAATTACATGTATATAATTTAATTAATGCTATTTTTGTTGTCTACTAGGAAAGTATTCTCTCATATGTAAATAAAATAAACCCAATTGCCAATTAAAAATGGATTTCTACCAACCAACTATATTCCAATCATTAAACCTAAAGTCCATGGTAAATGGGAAAAACTGACAGTCATTTACTAAATGCAACTGTCACTTAATTTTAAGTTGATTTAGTTAATCTGGTGTTTAATCAACTATTTATGTTAGGTTTAATGGAGGGCATCAGTCCTCCTACCGTCGCACTCGAAAAGGAGAATAGCGGAGTCTCAATCATGGTGGTAACCTTAAACGTGTAAACTAATTGAACAAAATTAATTGTGTAGTCGAAACTCTCCGTCCTCATCATTTACGGTATCCTCATTCATCACCAACGTGTGATATCATCTCCCACGCTGCCATTCCTCCTGGTACTTGCTAGAGAGTTGTTTGTAGCTGACTGACTGAATACAGGAAAGAGGAAGCCGGTTCGGTTTGGTCACACTTTCATATGGACCCTTTTGGGGAAATAAATTGATATAAAAAATAAATTGATAATTGATAAATATATAACAAGAATGTTCATGATAACATGTAGGTTGCCATGGATAAGTAACAGTCGAAGGTTTAAGAATATAAGGAATAAAAAAATATTTTCCATTTCATAAGTATCTCTCAACTATTTGATCCAACCACAAATTATGATCCAACCACAACCTTTGTGGGTGTTACTCCGCCCAAATTAGTTAGTTTTAACCAGAGATAAGGTGAAAAAATCTTTAACTGGGAGTAACGTGATTTCCTGGTCTAGTACTCGGACATTAACACTTGAGCAACATATTCAGTAATAATTTTATAAATTCATAATTATTAAGTATAATACTTTGCAGTTAAAATTCAATAAACCCTTCTGATCATTAAGAGCAATATGATCCCACGACCTTCGTCGTTGGTCTCATGCCTTTGGATCATTAAGAGCAATTGAGGTTTGGAGACCAACGACCGTCGTAGGTCGTATGCCTTTGGATCATTAAGAGCAATATGATCCCACGACCTTCGTCGTTGATCATTAAGAGCAATTGAGGTTTGTTCGATTACTCCATGTGATCGTTCATAAAGTAGATGTAGGTTTGGATAAGTTTACATATCTATTCAATGGATCACCTCAAAGATTTACAAGAACTATGCATACACAGACGTGCATACAGAATCTACATACATTAAATTCACCTCGTAAATTTAAACCTTAAAACAACATGAACTTATATTTAAACCTTAAAACAATATGAACTTATAGTACAGAACTGGGTGTTTATTAATTTTTCAGAAATGATATAACCTGCATTTAAATTGACAAATCTATCTTATAATTTAAATATTATTGCAAAACTAATTCATCTACCTGTGACATATTTTAGTCTTAGATTCACCACAACTCCAATGAATTAGAAATAGTTGTGGATCGGCTAATAACCACATTTCAACTTCCACCCAATGATTTCAAATTTCTGGATTCATTACTAAAACAACATAATGATTGCTTCGTATTGATCATAAAAAGTAGTGCGATTTGATTCCGATGAGTAGGATTCGGAACTTCCATATCTCACCAGGATACATAACCACTTCTTTCGATTTTAAGTCTAACAGCTACCATTTGGAGTTCAAGCTCTTAAACCTATAGAAATAACAATCATGTAATTACTTCAATAGATAGATCGATCTATGTACCCAATAATACGTTAACTAACTAGCCTTCAATAGACATTTTAACGAATCTCATGTAGCTGTAACTGTATTTCTTTTTAATTGATATTTTGCAGATCCACATATCGACAATGGGTTATATCTGTATAGCTTTAAAGGAATAAATTTAAATAGATCATAACGTCAAAGTGTCATTAATATCTATAAGATAACCATCAGATTTAACCGGTTTAACTTAGTAATTTCTTTTGAATCCAATACAAATATAGAGCATATATGATTAAAACAATGACAAGCCGGGAGCATTTGAACTTCACTCTGATACCATGTGTAACTACCCTCCATACCATGTGTAACGACCCTCCACCTATGTTACCAGAAACGAGAAAAGGGACAAGGGACAGGAAACAGAAACCAAAACTGTAAGAAAAACGAAGTTTCCAGATTTCTCACATATAAAAAAAAAAGAGGAGAGAAAAAAACAAAAAAATAATTAATTAAAATATATAAATTGAATACTGTGACAATCTACATATTTTAGGAATGGCTAGTCTTAGCAAGCCATTTCAAACTCCAGGATCCAACCTACTTCACCCAGTTAATTTTAGCTTCAATGCAGTAAAGTTTAACTTCAATGAAGCTATAGGCTAACAAATTAGAAGTTCATCATCACTTCAATGCAAGAAACACACTATTATTTCTTTTTAGTGGATTTGCAAGACAGTTGAAGCAACAAACTTCATTTCAAAGTTACCAGAATTGCATATCATTCATCAATATACATATTTATAAATTTTTTAAAAATATATAAAATTTAACGAACCTAGAATAGAATACGGACATAGGTTTCACACTGGCTTGCCTCACCACCTATTAAACATTTAAAAATTAAACCCGAAACGAACCAGTTCCGAAAGAAACAGAAATTCATTTTTGTATAAACCGTTGAGAGAAACGCTAAGTTTTTTAAGAAACGTTTTTTTGGTTGCAAAAATGAAAATGACAATAAAAAACTGTGTTTTTCATTTTGTCTCCATTTCTACAGCGTTTTCTGTAATAAACATAGTACGACATTAACAAATCATAAACCAACCCACATACATCCATTGAATTAAACTATTAAATTTTCATGTGCAACATTTAACAAATTCAAATAACTTTGAAATATTTGTTCATATCGCTAGTTGTTGGTGCTTAAGGATGAGGACGAAGGTTGTTACAATTTTTGTGGCTGGATTACCAATCATGTTGGATCCACTGGTTTCCTCCCTACCATATCTTGACGAGTACTCTCCTTCCCCCAAGACCCCCGAGGTCGACGGGGATGACAATACCTTGCTAGCAATGGAAGTACAATGCAAGGCTGCTACTAGGAGGCTCCCAACCTCACTCACGTCGTACTGAACCACACTCTTCCAAAGTCACCTCAGATCCATCGAAAGGGTTCAAGCTCCAAACTATGGCAGAACCAAAGAAGAAGAATATGCAAGAACAAGATCCCTCTTCCTTCCTTTTCTTTAGCTTTTATTAACCATTTCTTTAATTGCCATGCATCCCATGCACCACTTTTAGTTAACTCTTTAGTCTACTTTAATTAATTAATTGATTTATTTTATTTACCAACTCAATTTTTAGTTATCTTTAATTATTTGATTCTTTTTCGATTAGTTAATATTTCACTTTACTTCAAGTTCCTTAATTTACTCTTTTAATTGATTTCTTAATTTATCTTTATTTCAGTTTAATTATCCTTATCCATTTATTTATCACTTATTTATTTATTAGTTTATTTATTTATTATTATTTATTGAGTTTTTATTTTCTTATTTTCTTGTTTTCTTGTTTTCTTATTTTATTTTTACCTAAAGTTGGTTGTGATCAATTTATTATTTCTCTTAATTAAATTATATGTTGACTACCAATGCATTATCGTCATGACCAAAATTATCAAGGTGTTATGCTCCTAGCATGTCCTTTCGATAATTCTCATAGGCGGGGAGTTCGTAATGATGATTGAGCTAATGTTACCTCAAAGGAGGATGATCAAGTCATCCTTGCCATTCTCTCCGAAATTGGTGCAGATTATTCAGTGTTTGTATCAACATTTCATTCTGTGAAGCTCTCTACTCCAAACTGGAAGATGCCTACTCTTAAATCCTTCATTGAATCTCTCACTCAGGAGCATGACAAGTTGATCCAAATGGAGATCATTCGATCTTCCAGAGATCAAGCACTAGTTGCAGGAGGACCTAAGGTAGTGAATGATAAAGGGAAGAAAAAGGATGAGTCTCCTATAGAGAAAGAGCAGTCAAATGAGCCTTCAGGTTCGAGGAGAAGCAAGAAGAATGGCAAAGGAAAGACACTCTGTTCTTACTGTGGAAGGGGTTTTCATCCAAAAAGCACCTGTATGAGAAGAACAATTGATGAGATGTCTCTTCTTCTAAAGAAACATAACATTACTGTACTTGCTAGCGCAAGGAAGGATGACCATAGAGAAGAAACTGAAGAACATGAAGAGACATGACATGCACTGAAGGCTAGTTGCTCAACAGCACATGCCTTCCTCATTGATTCTGGAACTTCCAATCATATGGTTGCATCTAGAGAATCATTCTCCTCATTGCAGTCTTTTGATGGTCCTAGTATTCACATGGGCAATAGCAATACATTTCAAGCCAAAGAGAAAGGCTCTATCAAGCTTGAACATGGAAAGTTCAAAGATGTGCTTTATGTTCCCTCCCTAGTTGCAAACATGTAATCTGTATACCAAATGACTCATACTGGCTCTCCAAAGTGAGTCATATTTGGTCCTGACTCAGTGGAGATCACAGACATCTCTACTAGGAACATCATAGTGAAGGGTGCTACAAATCATGCCTCCAAGGCATATGAGTTCTCACACTTCATGCCATTTTAAGAACCAGTGCACTCTCAGCAACCACTTGCAAGGGAAGGTAAGAACATTTCATCTACTTCTTTTGCATTTTCCACTAGTATTGCAGATCTAGTTGTATCAATTTATGAGATTGAGATTCAGGATGATTCAAATCCAGAAGCATTCCCTACTTCCAAACGGGAAGCTAGGAAGATGACTGGAAATCCATCTAACACTCAGAAGCGAAAGACCCTTGTGCTATGTCATGCAATATTACCTTCTTTAGAGAGATGCAATAGAATTCCTATAAGATGCTACATGGAAAGGGCTCAGTCTCACTACATTCATAAGAATAGAGTGGATCATACACCTCTTCATCTAGCAAGCGGCAAAGTTACATTCCCCCTTCCTTCCATCATCATTTTAGGGAAAGATGGAGAATTCTACATGCCAGGCCCCAGGATACCTGTGAAGAGAACATCATGCATGCTGCTCCACTACATCACAAAGATTGCAGCAGTATATTTTCAATTTTTTCAAACTTGAATCGTGATTCTATCTGCTTAGTTAGAGGGGGGGATTTTTTCCCATGTGGTTTTTCCCCCAACTCCTTGTGTTAAGTAGTTACTTTACTTTACTTGCTGTAATGTGTGACCTATGGTCTTAGTTACCAGGGTCCGCAAATTTTCCAAGTTAGAATTCAGGGGGGTGTTAGGATTATTAATCCTCTCTTTTTCAATTTGGTCATTATGTCTAAATTAGGAGTCATGTCTAACCCGGGAGTCCTTTCAGTCTATTTTTAGTCACTAGCACCATTGGGTTCACTTGGCCTAATTGGGGCACATGCACCAATTACTAAAGTATGGGGAACACTAATTGAGGCCAACTTCCACTAATAGCACTTGTATGCATCAGTTTAAGAGCCTCCTATATCAATCCCTACAAATTAGGAGCCTCTGGGAGTGGCGATACCAACCTCCATCAGTTGAGTTCAGTTGGTAACTAGTCAAGCTCAGTTAGGAGTCAGTTAATTTCAGTTCTATTTCCCTACTCTTAGTTCTATTTAGTTAGCGCTAGGATTGCATGGATGAATGCACATGAGGTGCATTTACTCACCTACCTCAGTCAATTAGACTAGTCAACACTAAATTAGACACTTGAGTTTGGATTTTGAACTCCGATAATGATTTAGACAAGTTCAGTTAACCATTCAGTGAAGTAGATTCCAACCAATTCGAATTTCCTCACATGGATTCGAATTGCATGTTGCTATTTATCCATTGTAATTCATTTTAATTATTATCTAATTACTTTTGATTAATGAAATCATTCATAGCTGCAAGCCATTTTTGCACTGTTTCATTCTTCAATTGCTGATTAAATTGTGTGATCTATTTTGTGAGATGTGTGTTGATCCATAGATCTATGTGCTCAATTTAATACGGATAGAAAGTAGAGTTGTAGAGAAGAGTAAGGCGATCCAGGTTGTGTGCAGATTGGTCATAGAGTCATAGAGAAGAGGAGGTTGATCCAGGTTGTGTGTGGATCGACAGAAGAGTGACGTAGGAGAAGAGTCAATGAAAAAAGACCAGAGAGAATGAGAGGAGAGGAGTTTGTATAGATAAAAGAAGAAGAACTAGAACAGAGTCTGCAACTGAGTGTGCACGCGAATGGTGCATATATTTTTTATGTTATATGAGGAGCGCCTTTATGGTTTTTCCCGGATAGGTTCCCACATTAAATACTGTGTCAATGTGTAGATGTTGAATGTGTTTATGTCACATGAATGTATATGATGAATTTGATTAAGATGTGGGACTGCATATTGTGAATAAATTTTCATGTATTTACTTATGAATGTGTTCCCTTATGCATGGGTCGCATTATTGATAGATAAATTTTGTTTTAAAATCCTATGTTACTGTTATAATCTTTTTCGATGGATTAGCTAAGTAGTGTCTTATCTACACATAGTAAGAATAAGTAATAACCCCACCGGCTTCGGTCGAGTGAGTTGGTAAGGTGCAAAAGGAGGAGAAGTCCCCACCCAACTGCTGAACATTGGTTTCGGCAGTTAACCATAAGAGATATCTTGGGTGAGACTACATCTGTGTCATAGGTGCTGCAGACTGAGTCTTGCTCTATCGAGTTGATATCTTGGGATTTGTTGTGCACAAAAGAATTTTTGAACTTGGGTCGAAGTGATAAAACTGCCAACACTGTCCCCTTTAATGTATATTAAAATTTCATCTGCAAATAGGAGATGGGTCAAATTACAAAAGTTGGCAATTTTGATACCCTTGGAATTTCCAACCCTATGAGCTACCTTTATTAATCTACTCAAACCTTTCGCAACTAGGAGAAAGAGTAATGAAGAAATAGGGAATCATTTCTAATCCCCCTACCAAGGTTGAAGAATATAGTATTTGACACATTTATTAATAGAGAAAGAGAAATATATGAGATGCAACTCATAATTTAGGAAATAAATTAACGGAGCATTGAAACCCACTTTTATGAAAATAAGATGGAAACAAATCTAGTTTGCACGATCATATGCTTTGGGAAGGTATATTTTAATATACATTGCTTTATACTTCTTAATATCGATAGTGTGTAAGCCCTTCTGAACCACACCATTAGATTCATGTATCTTCCTTCCCACCAGGAAGTTGAATTTCTATTCAGAAATATTGTTTTATAAGATGGATTCACCTTGCAATGATTTTGAAACAATTTTGTAGATACATTTGCACAGGGATATATGCCTAAACTTATAAAAAAAATACTAGATTTTCCACCTTTGGAATGAGAGCTAAAAAAGTAGTATTGAAAGAAAGTGATATCTTTCCAGTAGCTCTTAACTCTACAATAACACCTAGTAAATATTCCCCTATAAAATCAAAACAAACCAAGAAAAATTCAAATCTTTCTTAAAGTTTTTTTATAATTGTAGCTAATTCTTGTATAGTAAATTGAACTACTAGATCTTGATTATATTGAATATTGATAAATTTTAGAAAACAAGACGCCAACTTTAAAATATTATCAATTGCATCCCTACTGTCCTCCTGGAATATAAATTTGAATAAATATACACCCTCTTGAGCTATCCTTTTAAACCATGTGACCAACTCACCATCATTCTTTACTATCTTCCATACTAAATTTTTGCTAGAAAATCTATTGAAAATTTTGGCATTTTCATCCCCTTCTTGAATCCATTGTGTCCAACCTTCAAACACCATTATTTTTCTTGTACAAGAAGAATACATCTCCTTTTAGTTTCTAGGATATGTAACTCTTGTTTAGATTTATCAGAAGTAAAATTGAACCCATCGTTATTGCATAAGTTATGCATCTTATCCTACACCTCTTATAAAGTCTTCTCCTCCTTCAAGTTTTCTCCCTTTACCAGAAGAAGGAAACCTGCTTGTCCTTCTTTAGTTGCATTGTATAGTTGTAGATTATGGAGAGAGTGTTTTTTTTTTTAATAACGTTGCAAAAAAACCTCCAAGTACTTCCTCGTGATTGATTGATGGTAAATGGGATAAACTGTCGGCCCTGATTATGGAGACTAACCCGAGGGGATCAAAAGACTCCAACCCATGACCTCTTTCTAGTATTAGAGGAAATTTCAACTCAAAATGGGCCTTTAAATTTGAAATATTGTATAGGTCTTAAACAAGTTTTTAATATAAATTTGGGGATAAGTATCATAAAAAACTATTTTTTTGTTCATATTTTTGACATATATCCCTGTATTTTTACTCAAATTTCAATCGGGAGAGCTCATTCGGTGCGAAATTCAATTCCACATCCAACGAGTACCCACTCGGCATACTTTTGACGGTCATCACGTTTTTCAGGTATTTATTTTTTGGGGGGTAGAGGGGTCCATCAAAAGTATGCAAAGTGGGTACTCATTGGATGCAGAATTTACATCCAACGAGCTCTCCTGATCGAAATTTGAGTAAACACACAGGGAGATATGTCAAAAATACGAACAAAAAAGTAGTTTTTTTCTTTTCTTCCTCCAAAATTAATAAATATTATTTTATTATTTTCCTTAGGAGACCCATTTTGAGTTGAAATTTCCTCTAATGAGAGATTCTAATAAAATTTATCCAACATCTTTCTTAATATATTTTATATAATCCTCCTCTTTTACCCATTATGGATTTAATTTGAAAGTACTTGTAGGTTTTGGTTCTTCACATGCTATTTCCAATAAGACTTGAAAGCAATTGAACTTTCCTCCTTGAGAATCACACTATATGAATTTTACTTTATTTTCTAATAAAGAATACAAAACAAGGAATCTGTCAAGTCATTTCGAAACCCTTGCTCCAACTACTATGTTATTACACCAAGTTGGATTTAGGTGGAATGCTACCATATCTAACAATCCTGCCTCCTCTCATTTATGTAAGAAATAGCAATGTAAACCATCCAACTGTGGTAATGGACCCCAAATTTCCATGGCTCGAATGGTCAAATTCATATCACCCCCATTATAAGTGAACTATTGAATATCCATCTCCTACTAAAAATTTGTCCCAAAATTCATATGTCTCCACATATGGTCCATATATGTTAAAGAAGAATAATTCTTTCCCAAGCTCCAATGAGAAAAGGACTACACCTAGACCTAAAGGGACGTGATAGAAATTATAGATAATGAAAGATATTGTTTTCCATCCCATAATAAAACCCCGAGACCTACCTCTTGAATCACACATAAGAATCCCCAATCCCAAAATATTCTCTTCAAAACACCTAAGAACCCACCTCCTTTTGTCATAATTTATTGAAGACACAATACATCTGAATTCTATTATTTCACCAATAGTTTTAAAGCCCCATTTTATAGGTATTTATTAGCCCTAAAACTTTTAGGTTTAATACAATCATTGCAAACCCTCAAAGAAGGGGATTTGGAATGCAAGTACCCCTTTTGAAGAAAATTGTTTCTTATAAGCTATTTCTTTGCTAGCTTGATGTTGAGCCATAGATAGTTTGCAGAATATCAATAAGGAAATTAAAGGTTTGAAAGACTCTTTACATGACTTGATATAGGTATTTGAAAGGTTAAAAAACAAAATGTCTCAATGTTCGATAAATTGATAAAAGAAAATATTGCAAGAATCCCCCCTTAACCATTTCATTGTAAAATTTACATTCTCATTTTATTGTAAAAGCTATATTTCATTATGAAAATTACAATTGTTAAAATGAAATGGGGAATGATTGCATGAACCACTTCCCCTCATGTTTCATTGGAAATATAATATATACATTATGATAGGTACTAAGTAGAATCAACATTATTATTATAATTTAAATGATAATAATAATTAAGTAAGACTTTATATATTTGTATTTCTCCTCTAGGGAAAATGACCTCAAGGAGGCTACCTGTGAAAATTTATAGATTAAGACCTACAATCATGGCATCCAAAATTGCAATTGGGACCTATTAGACTACTAACCAACAAAAATATAGTACATTTCTTCAAGGTTTGACAACTAAGCTATCAAAACCCATGAAGAATGCTCGAGATTGGAAATTTGCATTAGGTGAAAACAAAATGGACTACTCTTGGTATCTAAAGGACAAACAAAGAAACAGTGGAGAAAATAGATATTTGTATTGCGTTGATTTTGAGCACCTATGATCAAATTATAAATTACTTGGAGTGTTAGGATATATATGTTTTGTTCCCAATATAGATATTGTTCATGCACCTATGAAACAAGCCAAGACATATGTTAAGATTATATATTTTTCCAAAATGAGAAATTATAACAAGGAGGAAGATTCTATAGAATTAAGTTTTACAACATTTCCCTCATTAAAGAAGAGGAGTATCTCCAAATCCAAATAGACATGTGGGGAATACCCGAGGAAATGTTGTGGAAACAAAAAAATACAAGGTCAAATGGCTAAAGGAAGGATAGTGGAACACAAAATTCTTCCATGGATCAATGATACAACAAAGACATCGCAATAGGATAACCTCCATACAAAATATCCAAGGTATTATCCTCTCCCAATATGTAAATATAAAAAATGAAATAATTTTATACCATCAAACCTTTCTCTCTGAACCTAAGGAAAATTTGATGGATGTCATTTGTTAGATTACACAAAATATACTAAAACTGGTTATTGAAGACCAAAATGATCATCTCCTCAAGAAGATTAATCTGAAATAAGTAAAGAAAGTAGTGATGGAAATGTCGGTTGGAAAATCCCTTGGTCCCAATGGATTCACTACTAATTTCTTCCACAACTATTGGTCAATTATTAAAATTGAGGTATGGGAAATGGTCTAAGGATCAAGGAAAACCTCTAGTATATTGTCGTCCTTAATATCCACCTTTTCACTCCAATTCCCAAGGAGGATATAGTTAACAACCCCGTCAATTTTCATCCAATCACCCTTTGCAATGTTATATACCAAATCATTACTAAGTTGATTGTCAATCGAATCAATCCCATCATGCCCCACCTCACATCATAAGAGCAATCCATATATGTAGAGGGAAGAAAAAAAATAGATGAAATCATTCTAGCCCATGAAACCATACACTTACGCAAAACCACTAAAAAACCAGGTATTCTCCTAAAGTTAGACATGCCAAAATATTTTGATAAAGTCAGTTGGCAATACATTCGTCAAATTCTCCTAGCTTTCAACTTTTCCAAATCTTGGAAATATTGGATCTTATCCTTAACCTCATCAAAATTTTTCTTGATTCTTGTTAATAGGATCCCCTCCTTAACCTTTTCCCCCTCACATGGAATCAGGTAAGGGGAATCATTTATCCCATTTTCTCTTTACTCTAATGGATTGAATGGTTCGAAAGATGTGTGAAAGTTTTTGTTTCAAAAAGCAATATCAAATGCCTTTGAATTCATGGTGAGGATTTAATCTCCTCACGCCTACAATTTGTGTATAACACGATATTAGTGGGACTTCTCACAGTGAGAGAAACAATGGTATTAAAAAAAATACTAAATCTACTTATGCAATCCCCTCAAACTAATAATCTTAACAAATCCCCAATTTTCTTCTTAAGCACCGCTCCTTTTGTGTAGCTTTCCATTTCTAGGCTTTTGAGTTTTCAAAGAAGCTCCCTTCCATCAAAATACCTAGGTGGAACTCTCCTTAATAATTCCCTCGATAATGTCTCTTTGGAATACCTCCTAGCCAAATTAGAGAAGAAGACACTTAAATCTTCACTCCATTAACCTTGCAAGGCACTTAACTCTACTAAAATATGTGATCCAAACTATGCCTTTGTACTCATTATATGTTGTTATTGCACTAAAGTATATTCTCAAATCCATCCAAAATATTCAAATTCCCTTCATTTTAGGATGCACTAAAAATAATTGCAAATGGGCTACCATTGCCTAGGAAAAACTTTGTTGTCCAAACTCGAAGGGGGTCTTGGTCTTCATGATCTAGGAAAAGAAAATTTAGTCTTGGGTGAAAACATCTAGTAGAGTTGGTACCACACTAAAGAGGAACTATGGGGTAATCTATGGAAATGAAAATATTCTCCAAGAGTGGAAGACCAAGAGTTAATCCGAATGGACCAAAACAAACTAGGTTCCATCATTTGGAACACCAATTGGAAAAACATAGATCTTATTCAAGAAACATAGCTTTTGGGGAATAAGCGATGGATAAAAACCCTCTTCTTAGATGATTCTTGGAAGAAACTCCTAAGGTGCCCTGATAATCCTAACCTTCAAAATCACAAGTATATATTCCTTTCTCAAAATAACAACTTTGTCACACTTTAATGATACCCACCAATTCTAGCATGGAATAGAGACTATGTCTTCCCAATAAAACATGGCCATTCCTTCCCCAAAATCTAGATAGAGAAAGCCTCTGGTCAGAATTAAAGTTGTGACAGATTAAATTAATATCTAGCCTTGATAAACTCAGATGGGGGTACAAGTATGGGGGTAGCTTCAATCTACGAGAATCATACTTCTTATCAATTGGAATGAGATCTGAAGGAGAGGGAAAAGTTTGGCAACAAATATGGAAATAGGGTCTCTGGCTTAAAGTTTCAATCTTCATGTGGTTCACTACAAAGTAACAAATTATCACTCAAGACCAAATCAACAAAAGAGGTTTTGCAAGGCCCTCATGGTTTTATTTATGTAAAGTAAAAGAGAAAACCATGGAGAGCATACTCAATTGGTGTCCCTTTGTTTCAATCCTATGGGATACAAGAGCCCCCATCTTCCAACAATTGGACAAGAATCACAACATCATCAATGAAACCATTTAACTTTGAACAAAGTCATCCTACAAAAAACCTATCCTAATCAAGCCTAGCAAATATACCCATACTTCCTCTTATGGTAAAATTTGAAAGAAAAGAATCGAATAATTTTCCAAGACACGGCGAGGAACAATGACCAAATTTGAAGTAAAATCAAATAGGCCCAATTATTGAATTGATTAACACTTCTCAATGATCCTATGAGGATTGGATTCCAAAGGTATAAGAAGTTAATTATACAAGATTGAGGCTTCAAACCAAACCTTCCTTTGTCTATGATTCCCAATAGTAAGGCTCTCATATCTAGTCCATACATATGGCCCACCCACCCCCCCAAAAAAAAAACAATATGCAGTCTCCCTTGGATAAACAAACAACAATGTTGCAGAACTTCACACCCTAGAAAAAAGGGCTCCAAATAGTTATCTAACAGTATAGAATCTTGGTTGAAGGTGAATCCTAATATATAGCTTTCCAAATGTTAAGTAAAACTCAAAATGACTCCCCAATCAACAAAATCTCCTAGAATTGATGGTTAGAAGAAATCTTGGAACAAATTGTTTCTGCCCTAGCACATATTTCAACCCTTATCCCTCTCATGTTCGAATGCCATCTTACCAACAAAATATTTGAAATAACAACGTAGTATATGGAAATTTATTGGAGACAAACTTCAGCCTCGGCTCTAATCGATGATTGTCTCTCCCTCATAACACTGGATCACAATACCCCGGATGGGGTGATAAGGAACAAAATGGGCCAATTGGTGATTATGAAAATGGCCAAGACACCTGGGCAATATGAACACTCGTGCATGTATCTCTTGAAATTTGAAAAGAAAGTTACATTATAGCATTCTAGGTGATGAGGTACATGGCATTTATGGACCTTGAAGTGCCTCTAGTTGGTGGTGATAAGAGAACTCTCACTATCTATCCTCTGATCTAGTTCCATTCTTATATGCATCCAATTATTCGTCTAATAATATTGTTACATATGGTTCTTCTCTCGACCTATGTTGCTTCTAGTAAGGAGTGGTCTCATTCCTTTTCATGTTCGTACTAATTCAAATAGATTTGTTATGGGATACCCATTAGTTTAGTTTTCTCCTCTCCTAAGGTTTGTCTAGTTGGTTTAGCCTTTCAACATCTGTAAGTTTTCAAAGTTTTCTCTACTCTGACATGTCCATGTTTTCTCTCCTTGATTTGGTTAGTCAATCCATGCTCATGCTTCCTATGGCTAGAAGAGGTCATGGTCATAGGGGGAGGTGAACCTAGGGTATCATCTCACAACCTCGCATTCAATAGAGGCTCTAGAATCTAAAGCAACCAACCTTCAAGAGACCCCTTCCCATATCTGAGGTGAAATATCTGAAGCAACATTTTGGGTTAAAATCAAGCAAGGTTTCATCTGCATCACTGATATAGACTAAAATATGAGGCCTTTGGTCACTAATATGAGCACCTCGTGCTCAAGAGATACAAAATGTTTCAAAATATTTGCTTTGTACTAGCAATTTAAATCACTTCTTATTCAATTTTTAACTAACAAAGAAGAGGAACGAGGGGGGTTGCGAGGGGATTACTCCTACAAATGGACAAGATGCAAGACCAAATCTAGAGAATGGACTTCAAGTTGAATATTCTAGTAAAAGAAGCCACAAATATTGACTTCGTCACAAGAAAACTGGAGACCTCGTATTCCCATAAGGTGCCAAATATCTCCATGTTTGACAATGGACATGTTGCTTAATTGGTTACTATTGAGATATCACTTTCAATTTCATGTTATTTTAGTTTATCCCGTGACATTTTAGACGTGCATATTAAAATTATATCTAAATTTACAAGGATTATATGGGACATGAATAACAATATATTGTTTTGTGACTGATCCGGTTTCCTTGCCAAAAACTACTCTATATATTTTGTTAGTTTAATATAATTAAACTAGCTTTAAAAAAAACATTATTTACTGCATTTATCTTTTCGCAAGTTTTGTATGATAATATAAGTGAAAATGGTTATAAGCGCAGCCATCTAGACTCCAGCTCTACAAAAACATTAAAAAAAAAATTGTTCAATTCAAAAGGGTATGTTGATTTATTATATTCAAAATTTTGTTTAATTCAAAAAGGTATGTTGATTTATTATTTTGATTTGTAGGTTGATTTATTTTTATTTTATTTTTGAAAGTTATATATATATATATATATATATATATATATATATATATATTCCATAAAATATGTCAAAGAGGAATACATATAGATTACCAGATATCATTAAAAGTTAAATTCAAAGAGCCAAGTTTGAAAGACAGAAAATACTATGTCTTGAGAATATTGAATATCGTGGAAGTATTGATCACTACATTTAGAATGGGATTGACACTATGAAATATCAAGTGATATTAGGTGACTTTGAAAACATTGCATATCTTGTTCTTAAAAAGGAGTAATCCCTATAAAATCCCGCTAGCACAGTTTGTTTCAACGAGCCTCGTCCTGCATGGCAACCAGAGTTTGAACCATGCAAGGTAACTATAAGGAGACACTTAAAATCCATCCATGCTAAGGGTTGGTGTGGCTCAGGATGGGTGCCATCACCAAGTGATTTTGATGGCTTAGATGACCCTAGGTCACGATTTCTTAGACTAGAGGCTAGTCCCACAAGTCATGGAATAACTAGCAAACAAAAAAGGAGTACTCCCTTGTTATTTTGCATATCCCCCATGGTTACAATAACCCAAACATCAATTTTGATTGTGATTGTGAGCCTTATCCTTAAGCATTCAACAAAGTGGTTATGAGACTTTTAGATGTCACAACGTCACCATTTTGGAGATTTGTGGTTTTTTGTTTAGACACACAAACATCATTAGTGTTATCAACCTTCCAGAGTAAAACAAATTCAAGGAAGCAACTTTATTGATAAGATATTTAAAGTATATTATTTAGTGTTTAAATTTGGAAATAAATTTTAATTATTTACAAGTTAATTGAATCCTTACTTATGTTACATGCACCTACCCAATATCTATAACTCCAATAGTGATCCATTTATGAGTGATGGTGAAAGTATACATGTTGCATGATGGACAAAATATATTACTTATAATTTTATTCTTATAAATGAGACAAATGGAGGAAAACATAATCACTTATTAAATTATAATGGTGTGGTTAGAAAGCTAACATATGAGCAAAAAGATTTAAAGGATATATTGTAAGAAATTATCAAAATCCACAAGCATTGCTTAATTATCTTATAGATACATTTTTAAGTGAAGGAGATTGGATTTGTTTTTGGGTCCAAATAGAATTTATGATAATGTATATGAAATCATACTTCAATATTTGTTTGCTTAGATTATTTTACTGAATTATTTTTCTATATTTGGTAATTAAGTACAACACTAACAAAATCTTTATAGAAAGGAAGAAATTGTGCATCCATTGAAAATGATACACTACAATGTGATTTTTATTCAACAAAGAATTAATGTTATCAGATATCTTCCAGATTAAATACAATAAGTTGGTTTGAGAAATGATATTTTAGTGAAACATGTGTGGAAAAAATGTCAAAGAAGCCTCAACCACCATTGAAATGGTTGTTTGAAAAATACCATTTTTGACAACTTGCAAACATATAAGACCCAATGGAAGAGTAGAATGACATCCAAGAAGATGATGATGTACATGTTGAAAATGACTAATTTGATATACTTGATATTATTTATTAGTTTTAAGATGTCATTAAAGAACATGCACAATTTGACAAATTATTGATAAGTTTTTATTTTTCAATTGGAAATTGATCGAGAAACCCATCAATAGTTCCCCATTATTGATAAGTTTTATTGAAATGCTTTTCCATATATATATAACCAGCGTAGATCCATCTAAACTCTGGACTTACCATGCATCGAGAGGGATCGAATCCCTCAAAGTGCAAACTTCTTTTTAGCGTGTAAAATTGGACGAAGAGGTATACTCATGGTATATCGAGAGTGTAGATAGATTTACATTGATTATATTTAAATGCTAAAAAAAAATTAACCATGACTTCGGTTAACCAAGGCCCCGCTCCTCCCTCGCTAATGAACATGAAATGGGCACAATTTGGCAACACTTTCCATCAAAGCCTGTTTCCAAGTTATTATATCATACATTATGTTTGATATGTTTGAAGTTAGTTTCCATAAAAAAAAAATTAAACATACTTTAAAATTTTGAATGGATAATATTATATATATATAATGTTTCAAGTTAGTTTTCATAAAAAAAATAAAAATAAACATACTTTAAAATTTGGAATGGATAATATATATATATATATATATATATATAAAATCAACTTCTCGCATAATTTAATGTACAATTTTTAATTTTATTTTTACAAAGTCATACTATACTTTAATATCATTACTATGTTATATCTTAAAAGACCTTCTAGCCAATTGTTAAATTATAAAGTATTAGCATATTTTCATGTCGATTTGGATCTAGTCAAATGGACAAGTTATTAGGCTTCATATGGCATCGTATCATGATAAGGATTTATCAGATGTTATGCTTCATGTGGCATCCTACCATGTTAAGATTAGCATCCTACCATGTTAAGATTAATAACAATGTTATGCTTCATAGGGCATTCCATTAAATGTCAAGAACTTGGATTTAATATTTCATATAAATTTCTTCCCACCAATAATTGAAGCTGTCTTGATCCGAATTTCAGTTATTAACATGGCAATGCTGAAACTTAACGATCTTAAGCGGTGTAATATTGAACACCAAGGAGACGAATGATGGGATGCACTATCGTATTAAGACCATGGAGACAACGTGTTGTGTTAACTTATTTAGCAATATAAATGAAACATAAATGCCTTCATGGATTTTGTGTTACGGTCACCCCTACAAGTATAAATTTTAATCGCTCAAAAAAAGGAGCTACATATTTAAAAAAATCACAAATTACATAGATAATTAATTTTAATATCATTTCAATTTTATTTACTTTAAATATTATTCTAAATTGGTGTATACAATAAACTTATGTGTAGTATATTATATATATCAAATCTTTTAAGTGTAAATCTATTCTTAAATTTTGCATCCAAAAAAAAATTGCACCTCAACTGATTTGGTCCCTCTTTATAATTGATAAATACCATGATAGAACACTAATAACTTCATACTTGGATAAGGAGAACAACAAACAAAAGTTATCTATAATGCACAACCATCATGCAACTATATCAATTTTAATTTACTTAAAAAACATATATATATATATATATATTTCTTTATAGAATTTAGGTTAGGACGGACATTGTCAAATTTTTATTTAGTTAATGTTTTATTATTGTATTAGAGTGCTACCTATCAACTCCACATTGAGGACAAAATTACACTTCTAGTTCTCCTTTATAATGGACTGTAGAAAGTGCCTCTTTGAGGCAATAAGCTTTTACATTTATCTCTCATTTTTATGCAAAGTATTACTTTAGTGAAAATAACGTTAAATAGTGTCATTTTTATACATAAGATCTATATCGTATGAAAAGAAATTAGTGTTTTTTTCTTTCTTTTATTTGTCAATTGTAACATAAAAATACTTTATTTACAATAGAATTAAACAAAACAAAAAATCCAAAATGTATTTTGTTATTTCATCCTAAGTAGCTTTTAAATGTATTTTTTAACTAAATGTTTAAAAGTAGCTTTATTTTTCCTGGATGCGAGTGCTCATGAGAAGGAGGACAGATGACACAGAGGGGATAGGGAACGTTCCACTGTAAGTGGAAGCCCCTCCCCTACTCACCTCCATGCTTAAAACTTGCACTCAACATCCTTTGGTTGCGTTGAAAGACTTCCCTCACACTGCTAATATGATCTAATATTGCTCTATCATGGCGTTCATTACTCTGCTTCTCTACCAAAATGTTAGTCCTGAAACAAGCACTCGGTGTCCTTGGGTTGCATAGAATTACCTCTCTCACCCTGCTTATATGATCTGATACAACTCCGCCATGGCATCCATTACTCTACCTCTGTACCATCCAGCTAGTCCTGATCTTCGCGTCATGTTGAATCATACTTGTCCTAGATGCCAGTGTATTTTTTGTCCATGGATAATTGGCTATAATAAGCGAGACCCTGAGCTCCACAATCCGAATAGTAGCCACTACATCATCACATAGACGCAGAGGTTCAGCTACAGAGACTCTGTTAGCACCCAGTAATTTTCCTATGGTTGCGGTAGGAAGTCACAGGTGTAACCATTTCAAACCAGCTTTAGACTCCCTTCTAGCCAATACAGTCAGAGAGGGATCTCTCATGTCACGATAAACTTCACATACACATTTATCTTTAAACATGCACGCAGAAGACTAGATTTCTGCTAGTAACAGGACAGTTACAAAATAAAGGGTTGAAAAGCAAACAAATATTAAAACCATTGGGTGATGGAGTCATAGTCTGAAACGTTTAAGGATGTTACAACATATAATGAGAATGGATTTCTCTTATGTATTATAAGGCAAAGTAAGCGCAACATTCATTCAAACAGATTTAAAGCGATGTAAGGCAGAAATAAGGAAGGAGCCCGGTGAAACACAGAGCCGTCTATCAAGGACGAATCTATGAGAACACCTTTAGTGGAAAATAACAAAGGGAAATAGCTGAAACAGACCACCTATTGATGGATGAATTATGTCAAAACTATTACAGTCACATTACAAACACGATTTCTGATGTAGGAGTGCTTAACTAAGAGCAAATTCCTGCATGCTAATCTAGAAATGTCTTGGTAGAAATAACACATGAAAATGAAATAAGCAGGAAACACAGACTAAACACCAACACAATAACCACCCAGAGATAATTTCATTCCTTCTCCCAAAAATGTTTACAGAGCTACAAAACCAGCGCCGAGGCTTCAAAAATGAAAATCAGTCCAACCTCTTGTCCTCCTCTAAGGAGGCTAAATTTATACTATAAACTACCCCCGGGATACGTCTCAAAATAGGGTATCAAATTTGGTTACAAAATGGGATTAACCAGGAATAATCATGCCAACACTAACAAACTACCTAAGGCGGCAGATTCACCATGATTTACTGCTAAAATAGGCAACAAGATATATCAGACACGCCGAACTAAAATGATGTTGTGGTGTTTGAATGCAGGCTCTCCTGTTTTGACAATGATGTTTCAGCACTAACAGTTTCATTCCTTTGGTGCACTTTCTGTCAGAAAAGTTCAAAAAATCCCATAGGTGACCCTTGCTGCTTCTAACCTCCATGTTTCTTCATGCTCCGAAAACATGTTCTTCCTATGTTCACAACTGGTGGGGAGGTTTATGTTTCTTTTTTGTTTGGCCCCTTATCTGGCATCCAGGTTTCCTGGTAACACCATTACTTCTCTATACCTGGAGAAGGAAGTCCAATTTCTTGACAGCTCTGAGCCTTTAATAGGCTTGTCGTTCATATCAGTGTCCTCTACCGGGACCATATCCTCCCTATAGGATGTTCCAGTGCAACACTCCCTGAGACTCGTCATCGTCCTAGATGAAGTTGGCAATATGAGCCCAAGACAATGATGATAAAGCCTCCCACCCCTCTCTTCCTACATCTGATCATTCACCCAGACTGACCACCCATAGCAATGGATACTATGTACCTTGGTATTGAGGTTCATGTTCCTATCTGGAGGCTTTGGAGGAATACTCCCAGGATTGGGAACCTCAGGTACTACTCCCAAAGTAGCGTTGCGATCTGTTAAGATAACATAGTCTCCACCTGCGTCAAAAACTCTCTTTAGTGTAGGAGACATCTTTACCTCGATGACTGGAGTTGTTGATGCCCAAGGACCCAATAAAAGTTGGGCTTCCCAAAAACACCTATGGGCCAATAAGGTGCCCCAGACAACATGTGTCTCAAGCGCAGAAGTCATAGCCGTTCTCTCATTGGAACTCCTCAAGACCCTTAGAAGAACCATAGTAACCATCCTTATTTTTATCAGCATGCAGACCCTCTACATCTTGAAATGGCTTTGATGGTGGCATTATATCAAGCTGGGCAGTTAAGGTCCAATGCGTTCTTGTCGAACATTCACACATGCCATCATCAAGTGTTATGATGACAACACAGATGATCACATGGGCTCTTGATACAATCCCTTCATGCGAAGATCCCAACTATGCCGGCCCTAAGACTTTGACCTCCTGATATCATTTATAGAATCGACCTTCGTCTTCACCTGTAATCAGCTCCGGATCCCCTCGGGATGTGTGGATTTGACACTTGGTGCTTCATTGATATCCTCCCCATGCGTCACATCTTTCCCTAGTTCTCAGAGTCCCTTCTTTCTCGTAGTATGTCATGTAAAGGCCATACCTACCTTTAGCCGCCTAATTTGTTAATAGAATTCCTCGTCATCACACATGCTTGGTGGTAGCCGTCAAACTCCTGAGACGTGACCTAGTTGTCGATCTTGTCCGCCTTGACCCCTATTTCACGGTCTTTTTCCTTCTTCTCCTTACCCACACCTTCAGACAAGCGAAACGTGTCTTGGCCGTGGATTTCATGCATAGGAGATCTCAATCGTTCAACTAGATGCCCCTTACCCGACTTCATGCTCTGCCTACTGGTTAACCTTCGTGCAAGTTTTTTTTGCGATAGAAATCAAGGTCGTCGATCGCTTACCTTATTGAATCTCTATCATAGAAAACAAGAGGACCCTACATGGTTTCTCCTTTCCTCCTTTGCTTATCCATCGCACACTTTCTTGCTGCGACCATAATCAAGGTCGTCGATTTTATCCTTGTATGCTCCCTACCATCCAAATATGTGGGGCCTTCCCCCCCATATCGCACCCATCTTCTTCCCTATCCATCATGCATGTTGGGAGACGAAAATGGTTCTCCATCGTACATTTTTTGAGGGGGAGATCCTGATCATTTTAAGCTATGCAAACTTCCAAGTATTGTGTTCTTGATGCACCTTTTAGTTCCCTACATCTTACATTGTGAGGATGTATTTCTGGCGAAGATCTGGTATGCTCCAAACTGAGCCATGGATTTTGCACGCCCTCCTAGTTGTACTTTCTGCACTCATACTTCATCGTGAAATCCCTGATACCCACTGATCAGCGCTACCTTTCCTTGCGACGGTAGGATCTATTCTTTGTTTGTCTTGCTCTGCCAGCCCATCATTCTCAACATTATCAGGCCCAGAAAGCTTTTGCTTATCCCCTTTTGCAAGTCGATCAACACAGGTGCTGATTCAAAAATTTAGCACAAGTGCTAATAGCGGCTCCAACTCAGGGATGCTATTCTCCCTGTGATGTAGCAAATAACCTCCATAGATCACATGCCTGATCCATTGGGTCATTTCGCGACCATTTCCTGAAATCTTACCAGCGTGTTTTGAAAGTGAAAACCAAATATATAATAACATCATGAAAAATTGCAGAAATAAAATGCTCGTCGTGCCGAGCTTATTTGATCCTACCTACCCTAATTTGCATGAGCATTACTGCCCCGTCAAGTGACTTCCAACTTCCAGTGAATCCAATCAAGTAGGTGATTGTGTTTGCAATATTTTTCTTCATGCTTGATCGAGGGTAGTAATGTGAAGAAGAATTATTGGAGGTTACTTTTGAACCTCTGGTTCTTATCGTTCATAATTGTCCTATCATTCCCATCGTACAGCTTCTCCACAGGCATGGCCATTGGGTGATGATAGCCCTTTGTAAATCCTGCTATACACTTGTTCTGACCAAGCTGCTCCATTTACTCAGCCACAGGATCATAAAATCCATGACTTTCCTAAACCACTCCCAACCTTTACCGGCTCCATGGTTCTTGCTCCAAAAGTATCTTCCCCTGCACACTGCTCAGCTGTTCTTCGAAATACTCGTGCAAGGGGAACCCGTGACCATCTGTACCCAAGACCTCAGCTGCTTCATCCTGAATGCTAGAAACCACACCCTGTTCTTCGTTGTGCATTTCATAGGAAATGTTGTCAATGAAATCCAGTGAAGTGCATGCTTCTTGACCTAGGTATTCTCAACTCGAAGAGCAGGAAGAAATGTCCCATTTAGGACCCTCATCTTCTGAGCCACTACCCTTGCAATCATCATATAGTGGAGACCTCAAAACCTCCTCAAAATCCCCACTGACAAGGCTTGCAACATGATTTGTTATTTTCTTCAACAAACAAATTGTGATATTCCTCATGTGTGGGAATGAACTGCTCATATGTGTGCTCATAAAAAGGAAACCTAGGATGCACAACAGGTTTCATTTGTTCACTCTCCCCATCAAACCTTATAAATAATGCCATGACCTCATTCCTAGCCTCCATTTCTCGTGCTTTATTAGAAGATTTTAACCTCTGTTTCAAAAAATCAAATGAGGCAATGCACAAGGGTAGGAAGTTACCTTCCTCCTACTGACTATATTCTTCATATAAAACAGGATCGAGGTCCTAAAGAGGATTTCATGGTTTTCCCTCTTCCTCTTTCGTCTGTAGAGAGGACATGTGTGTTCTTGTAGGTCTTCAGGGATAGTTTGAGCTTGCTTAACACACAGGGGTCCTCTAACTTCTTGATTGCTTATGTGGTAGGGGTTGTATTTCATCGTGAATCTCTCCATCTATCCTTCCAAGATCTCCATTATCCCCTCCATTTTGGCCTCTGGTGTGTTAGAGAGAGAAAACTGGGGGAGAGCTTCGTTCTATCTTCTCTCTTCTTATTTTCTTCCCTTATCCCTGGCAACAGTCAGGTTCATCTCCACCTCTGTGGCATTGTTCATCATGTCTTCCAGAGAGGCTAACCTTCTCTTGTTGAGCCACAAAGTGAACTCACTATCAAAGGCCTCAGCGTACTGTAGTTGGGAGACACCAGGGGGTGGTCTAAACTCAGAAGGGATAGTGTTATATACTTTAATAAACCTGCCATAGAATTCTTGGATAGATTCACTCTCATCCCTCCTGATGGCATAGAACTTAGATAAGCACCTCCTGGGAGCTTTCTTTTTTTCCCATATTTCTTTGAAGGCATCTTACAAAGCTTGATAGCCCAAGATGGAACTGTCTGGGAGACTAGTGAACCATCTCCTTGCCTCTCCAGCAAGGATTTGAGAAAACAGCCTAACCCTAACATATTCATGGTCCACTTCTTTGAGGTCAATCTAGTCTGCAAAACATCCCAGATGTTCCTCAGCCGAATATTCCTAAATTCCCAATAAATTGCTTAATCCTTAGGTTGTAACCCTGGGGAAGGTCATGGAGGACTGCAGGGAGAAGTATAGGGGCGAAAAGTTTATCCCTTTCTAGGGTTGTGATAGATCCTTCTGGAGGGACTAAAGCATTGAATAACGAAGGCTCCTAGAGCTCTGAAACGAGAGGAGGCAAGGTTGCAACAATGAGTGGTCCTTTGACCATGGAGTTGGATGAGGACTATTTAGAGGAGGGAAGAGGATGTTCTAAATCAATAGGGGAGAGGAGCTCCTAGTCTAGTGGCTCAGGAAAATGCACAGAGTCAGTAGGAGCATCACAAGCCTCATGGGGCTCGGATGAAGGGGTTTGTCCAGAGGTACATGTACAGGGAGAGGAGGATTTCTCGGTATTTAAAAATGGATATATATGGGTGGGTCTAGGGTCTTTCCCTGAGTGTCATAGGTATTGAAATACTATTTTGATCAACCTAGGGAAGGATAGGAAAATATGCACTAGGAAGGACAAGATATCTTGGATAAAGGCTGCAGAGTACCTCATCTTGTACCATGCCCTTCTAGGTTCTGCTATATTGGGCTCATTTTCCCCAGTGAAGTCACCATGGAACCTTTGAAAATATTTGCATCTTCTGGGTGTTCAAGGTTCCCAGTGGATTTTTCTTCAAAGGCCTTGAGTGGAGTTGCCAGAGCATATACAACCAAAAATATGTCTAAGACCGGCTTCTCAACCAGGTCGTAGAACTAAGCAATGTCATTTTTCCCAAGGATGATTTGATCTTTCGTTCCCCAACAACGTTGCCAAGATGTTAGCACCCTGTAATTTTACTATGGTTCTGGTAGGAAGTCACAGGGGTAACCATTTCATACCATATTTAGACTGCCTTTTGGCCAAGGCAGCCAGACAGGGCTCTCTCATGTCACAGTAACCTTCACATACACATTTATCTTTAAACATGCACGCACAAAGACTAGATTTATTCTAGTAATAGGAAAATTACAAAATAAAGGGTTGAAGGACAAACAAATATTAAAACCATTGGACAATGGAGTCAAAGTCTGAAACATTTAAGGACGTTACAACATATAATGAAAATGGGTTTCTCTTATGTATTATGAGGTAAAGTAAGCACATCATTTAGTCAAATAGATTTAAATCAATGACAGGCAGAAATAAGGAAAGAGCCCGATGAAACACACAGGCGTCTATCAAGGACGAATCTCTGAGAACACCTTTAGTGGAAAATAAAAAAGGGAAACAACTGAAACAGTGCACCTATCGATGGATGAATTTTATCAAAGCTATTATAGTCACATTAAAAACATAATTTCTGATGCAGGAGCACTTAACTGAGAGCGAATTCCTGCATGCTAATCTAGAAATGTCTTGGCAGAAATATCACATATGAAAATGAAATAAACAGGAAACATAGACTAAACACCAACACCATGATGAATCTCATAACCGCCGAGAGGTAATTTCATTACTGCTCCCAAAATTGTTTACATAGCTACAAAACCGACAATGAGGCCTCAAAAATTAAAACTAGTCCAAGCTCTTGTCCTCCTCTCAGGAGGCTAAATTTATATTGTAAACTACCCCCGAGATATGTCCCAAAATAGGGTATCAATTTTGGTTACAAAATTGGATTAACTAGGAATAATCATGCCAACACTAAAAAACTACCTAAGGCGGCAGATTCGCCATGATTTACTACTAAAATAGAAAACAAGATAAATCGGACATTCCAGACCAAAATGATGATGTTGCATTTGAATGCAGGCTCTCATGTTTTCACAATGACGTTTCCACACTAACAGTTTCATTCCTTTGGCGTGATTTCTATCAAAAAAGTTTGAAAAACCCCTAGGTGACCCTTGCTGCTTCAGACCTCCATGTTTCTTTGTGCTCCAGAAACATGTTCTGCATGTGTTCGCAGCTAGCGGGGAGGTTTATGTTTCTTTTTTGTTTGGCCCCTTATCCAGCATCCAGGTTTCCTGGTAACACCTTTATTTTTGTAGACTTGGAGAAGGAAGTCTAGTTTCTTGACAGCTCTGAGCCTTTAATAGGCTTGTTGTTGATATCAGTTTCTTCTACCATGACTGTATCCTCCCTACAGGATGTGTGAGCACAACACTCCCTGAGACTCATCATTGTCCTAGATGAATTTGGCAATATGAGCCCAAGATAATGATAATGAAGCCTCCCGCCCCTCTCTTCCTGGCTCCGATCATTCGCCCAAACTGACCACCCCTAGCAATGGATACTATGTACCCTGGTAATGGGGTTCATGTTCCTATTTGGAGGCTTTGGTGAAATGATCCTAGGATTGGGAACCTTGGGTACTGCTCCCGAAGTGGTGCTATGATCTATTAAGACAACATAGTTTCCACCTGCATTAGAAATTCTCTTTAGTGCAGGAGATGTCTTTACCTCGATGGTTGGAGCTGTTGATGCAAGAGGACCCAATGGAATTCAGGATTCCCAACTACACCTGTGGGCCAATAAGGTGCCCTAGACAATAGGTGTCTCAAGCATAGAAGTTGTAGTCACTCTCTCATTGGATTTCCTCGAGACCCTTAATAGAGCCATAGCAGGAATCCTTATTTTTATCAGCATGCAGACCCTCTACATCTAGAAATGGCTCCGAAGGTGGCATTATATCAAGCTAGGAAGTTAATATCCAATGCGTGCTTGCCAAACCTTCACACGTGCTATCGTCAATTATTATGATGAAAACGTGGATGATCACGTGGACTCTTGATCCAATCCCCTCATGCGAAGATGTCAACTACGTCGCCCCTAAGACTTTGACCTCCTAATATCATTTTCCTAATTGACCTTTGGCTTCATCTGTAATCAAATCTAGATTCCATAGGGATGTGTGGATTTGACACTTGGCACTCCGTTGATATCCCACATGTGCATCACGTATTTCCCTGGTTCTCAAAGTCCCTTCTTTTTTGCAGTACATCGTGTAAAGGCTATACCTACCTTCCACCGCCTAATTCATTGATAGAATTCCTCATCATCACACATGCTCAGTGGTAGATGTCAGACTCCTGAGACGTGACTTAGCTGTCTATATTTCCCTCCCTGACCCCTGTTTCTTGGTCTTTTCCCTTCTTCTCCTTACCCACACCTTCGAACGAGCGAAACGTGTCTTGGCCATGGATTTCACACACAGGAGATCTCGACCATTCAACTAGATGGCCCTTACCCTGCTTCGCACTTTGCTTGCTGGTTAACCTTCATGCAAGTTTTTTTCGTGATACAAATCAAGGTCATTGATCGCTTACCTTGTTAAATATCCATCGTAGAAAACAAGAGGGCCCTACGTGATTTCTCCTTGCCTCCTTCGCTTATCCGTATCACACTTTCTTGTTGCGACCATAATCAGCTCCGTCGATCTAATCCTTGTCCGCTCGCTACCGCCCAAACATGTGGGGCCTTCCCCCCCATTTTGCGGCCATATTTTGCCCTATCCATCGTGCAGGTTGGGTGGCAAAAATGATTCTCCACCGTACATTTTTTTAGGGGGATATCTTGACCATTTTAAGATGTGCAGACCTTCCAAGTATCATGTTCTTGATGTGCCTTTAAGCTCCCTGCATATTCCATTGTGAGGACGTGTTTCCACCGAATATTTGGTCTGCTCCAAACCAAGCCATGGATTTCGCACGCCCTCTTGGATGAACTTTCTATGCTCATCCTTCGTCACAAAATCCCTGATACCCTTTGATCTGTGATACCTTTTCTTGCGGTGGTAGGATCTGTTCTTTGTTTTTCTTACTTTTCCATCCCAGCATTCTCAATATTATCAGGCCCAGAAATATTTCACTTATCTCCTTTTGCAATTCAATCACTGCAGGTACTGATTCGAAAATTTAACACAAGTGCTAATAGACTCCATTGGCAAGAATCTATCACCAAGTTTTCATTGCAATATTTTCATCACTCGTCCTCATCACAATCCACTTCACTTGCGCCTAGCATATTGGGATCCCTTCTCGGTCACCCTAGACAACACCAACCTTGCTTGGCCTTCACCCTCCTCCTCGGCGATGTCTTCTACTAGGAAGGCGTGAATGAGGAGGCTCTCTTCTAGGAGGAAACTCCAGACCACATTTGTGAATCCATCATAGCTATGGAGGCTAAGATCTATGGGGAATTCAAGCTCAAGCTTGGGCCTGAAGTCACCATCTTGAACTATTGGAGGATGAAATTCATTTTAGCCACAACAATGAGTGAACAAGAAAGCTTTGGGGATTAGGTGAAGCTCAATGTCAGCACCTTCAAGGAGTGCATTGAGCGAGGTCTAGTATATATGACAAATCTCATGCAGCTCTCGGAACTGCCCTTCCAATGTTCCAACAAGGACACCAAAGAAGCCGACACAAGCAAAGCTAATGAGGATGAAGATGAATCTTCTAGGAAAATCTAGCTTCTCTTCCTAGCGACACTAGTTTTTCTCTCTTAATGATATTTCTCTGCACTTTTTTCTTCTTTAACCTCTTTAGATGTATGAAGCTGCCAATGTATAAAGGTTTGGCACCAATAACTATGGTTAGATATTCGGTTTGGGCCCTTTTGCACATTTCTCTCATGTGGTTCCATGACCATCACCTAACTCCATGCTTCTAGAGTCATCCACAACTATGTATTTATATTTTTTTCATTATGCAATAGAAGGAACGCCTCTTACTAATAAAAAAATTATCTTTGTTTTGCTAAAACAATCCTATCAATTGAATTAAAAAGTAATAAAGTATGAATTAAAGTAAATATAGTAAATATAATAAAGTGTTTAAAAATATAACCATTTTCATTGTATTTAAAATATATAGCATCCTAAATTAATTAATAATGCATAATTTGATGGAAAACCATAACTTCTAACATTTTTAATATCATTAAAAATAACAAATTTTATGTTCTTATTTTTATTTTACAATACTAGAAACAAAATGATAAAAAAATTAAGATAGACATTTTAGAAAGAAAAATGAAAAGGAAAAAAATCAACATTTAAAAAAAAGATATTTTATAGCTAAGAAGCTTCAAAATGTCAAAATACTACCTCAAAAACATGATGCTACTATTAGAAACACTTTTATGAGCGTAAAGACGACCACTAAATGTGACTTTTAAAAAACCAGAATTCTTTTCATCAAATTGGTAACTATGTTATTAGTGAACATTTGAATAATTCATGTAATAATTTAGTGGATATTTCCAACTTTAATATTTATTTTTTCATAGAAACAATTTCCATTTGTATTAAAAGAAAATTGGATTGCGGCCTAACCATACAGTCACTGAAACAAATAGAAGTACAAAAAACAAATCATGGATTGGGTTTCGAATTCAAAAGAAGACACATCCATGGTTTTTACATAGTAGCCAAACATAGTCATAGTGATCCTACCAGTGTGTCTGCTAGTATATATTTTGATGTAGCTTCCTACCAAAAAATTGACTTTACAAAACATAAAACTTTATAGGAATTTGAAAAGACTATCATTTCCAAGATCAACATTTATGTTACTTGTTGATGATGATACATTTCCCCGAATAACATAATGTTCAACTTGTCAAGGTGGATTCTCCATTGTGCGTTCTTCTTTCTGGTCCATTGGATGAGAGGAAGTTGAAGAATTATGGGTGTACCTTAGTGTTGATGATGGCTAGGCGAGGACTTCTCTCATCATTAAACCAATGGATGAGCCTATGTACTCTCTTGAATTCATCCTCATGTTCCTTGGTTCACCCTAAAAGGAATCAAACTTCACATTTCAACATTGCAGTCCTATCCTTCTATTATTTCAATTGATCTTTGTGCAGATGCTCCATGTCTTCCACTTTCCTTGCAATGTGTCGTTTTCTATAATGTCCTCAACCCCGAACCTAATGCCAAGGTCACTAGGAAACCCAAGGGGAAGGATGAATCAAGGTAATTCATAGCAAAATAAGAGTGGTTAAGGCTATCCCAACATGCCAAAAAGACAATAAAATAAAACATTCAACCTCTTTAACAAAATGCATGAAAACAAATGCAGGTCATTCCCCATTGCACATGTTATGCGTAGTAAATGCAAGCATGAAATTCTACCAGATCTGAGCAAGATGTTAAAATGTAATCAAGCATCAAATATAATATTTTTTTCATCCATATAACCATTAACAAAATAAGATATGGAAGATACCATAAACACTATAATTAAACAGATCTACAGGTTGCCATAATAAACCATAATAAAAATGTTAAAATCATATATACTGACTGCCACCTACATCCATATTAACACAAACAAAAACATATTCATGGTTTTCATCTATAGCCATCTAAGCCACGTTAAAATAATATATCAAGGTTGTCATATATATCCATATAAGAAACCATAAAAATAGGATATGAAGCTACTATCTATAGTCATCTAAGAAACAATAAAAAATCATTTACAACCATATAAGCAACAATAAAAATAAGATATCTAGATACCATATGCATCCATCTAAACAACAATAAAAATCATATCTCATGGTTTCCACCACAACGATCTAAGTACATAATAGATCAGATCTCATGAGCACATATATATAATGGAAATTTCAATAAATAAGCATATAACAAAATACTCATCTCAATTAAACGAAACTAGATTCAACAAGATAATGTTCAACAAAGCCTTAGACATTCCATGATCATGCATCTTTCAACATGGTAAACACCCTCGATCTAAGGCCATAGATCCATAGGAGAGGTACTCTCAAACCAACAAATATGGCACACTCATCTCAACACCAGGAACACTGCCACACAAAAATAGTTGTATCTTAGTCATATGAAATATTTTTCAATGAAACAAAAAGTATTCCTTACTGGAAATGATGTTTCAGATGCAATGGAAAAATTATCACAACTAAAATATGATCAGAAGTATATGAAAAGGAACATATGGTTGCACCCTTCTCGACACCGTAAAATTACCACAACTACACCTTTCACCATATAAACTTGCATTTCCATCTACTCTACATGGTGATATTTGATTCCTTTCACATCACAAGCCCTCAAGACATCACCACTTTCACCCAATATTTATGAGATAGATTTAGAAAGAGACAAGCAATGGGATAAGGACTCATGTTGTGTTAGCAGAGGTCCATCTTCAATCTTCAATCCCCATTACAAGGTCTTCAAACCTCATTACAAGGGCTTCAGTATTTAGCAATACAATAAATCTCCTACTTGAGAGAATGTATTTCCAAACAATATAGGGTATCCCTACACTAGAGAGCTCAGAGAGAGAGCCTAAGAATGAAAGATAGCATATTTGAATCCTTCTATAGCCATTCAAATTCCTAAGGGAGTAACTCCAATTCCAAGAGAGGTAACTCAAATTTGTTGGGGGTTACTCAATTCATGAGAGAGAGGTTACAATTAGAGATTCCCTTTTACAAAATAGAAAAAGGTGAAACAAATCATGGCATTTACATTTTACAAAGAGTGCAGGATAAATATAGCCAATGAGGGTGCACTAGCACATGAGGAGCATCACAAAAGACTTAGAATAGCCAAGGAGGTCGCACTAGCCAAGACGAGTCCACCAAACATCAAATAGGGTATAATAGTACCTCCATAAACCAAAATAATCAAAAATAGGGTCCAACAGGTAATGTTAGGGAGAGCAACAACTCCTACTCCCCAACCCCATGTGGAATCCGTGGCCCCCCATTCTAGTTAGTTGTTCATGTTGAGCTATTTATTTATTAAACAATAATAATAATGTCCAATTCCATAGTATAGACACCTTGTGCCAAAATAACAAAAAAATAATAACATTTATCTGGGGCATAACATCTGGGGTATTACATTCCCCCTCCCCCTTAAAACAATGCATACTTATTACATACATGCCGCAACACAAAATTTTAAGAAAGATAAGGGTATGCCTCCCTCATAGCATATTCCAACTCCCAAGTAGCATATTCATGATAGTAATGTTTCCATTGGATCTTTACCTGTTTGATCTCTCGATTCCATAACAACTTGACTTTTCTACCCAATATGGAAACTGGTTGTACCAGAAAATCCCTTTCGATTCCACCTAAATCACATTACAATCAATCACATGATTAGTATTAGGTATATACTTTTTCAACAAATATACATGAAATACATTATGAACTTTAATGAAATCAATAAATGCAAGCTCATATGAAGTGGGAACTATGCTAGCTAAGATCTCAAAGATTTCACGGTATCTAGCAGCTAGCTTGGAACAGTTCCCCAAGTTGAAGGAGCTCTTCTTGGGTCTAACTTTCAAAAAGACATGATCTCCAAATTTAAAATGTCTATTGGTTTTTTCTAATCTACATAAAGTTTCTGTCTATCTTGAGCTGCTTTCAAATTCTGCTTAATTCTAACCATCTGATCTTGCATTTCCTTCTATAATTTAGGTCCAACAATGAATATGCCCATTGGATTATCCCACATGATAGGAGTATTACACTTCCTCCCATACAAAACCTCAAAAGGACTCATCTTCAGAGAGGCATGTGTTGAGGCCTGGAAATTCGCAGGCAGCAACAGTAAGGGATTCTCCCCAGTCGACGTTCCCAACTAGCCCGTGACTGTTTGGTGTGGGGAATCCATCTGGTTTGCGGTCCGACTACCGTAGGTCAAGTACAAAATAAAGGGCTTTACTAGTTACGGCCCGGTCCACCGAGTTTTTGTATTTTGACTTAAGCTGTGAAATACAAGTGCCTAATTAACAATGCAGGGTAATGAAGGATGCAAGGAGCATTCACAATGTGATGCACAGGTTCTTACCTCTCGTCTTAGACTCACTAGCATCTAAATCACATACAACAAGAAATTAAAACTACCTACCTAATCTATCCCTAGGGAGCAGGATTATCATTCATTGGTGAGTAATATATTTTGTACATGCATAATGAAAAGTTACAGATAGCTGACACTTCTTTCAAGACTCATGAACAATTGCAGATTTTTAAACAACCAGTTAGCCAATTGTTTTATGAACAACATTCATTACTCACAGTGGAAAACATCACAAAATATACTGAAAATCATTCAACAAGAACATAGGTTCAGGAAGTTAAACACTCTCACAGTTAATGAAACAAAGCTGAAAATGAAATAGTTCCCCTTCAACATTGTTCATTAAATCACATTGATACATTCCACATTTCGCTTTCTCCAGCAGGAAAAAGTTGTAGTTTTTTATTGTAAAATGAAATAGTTCCTCTTACAAGCCAATGGTTTACAAGTTTTTCCAGGGAAAAATTCCCCTCTAAGTTCTATCTTTACAATATTTAAACTACACAGCAGATCGTTTGGGATGCCCCCAGGCGTGTGACTTTTCAGTCCCTCGAACGTTTCAGATTCTTCTTCAGGCCGCTTTGTCTTCCCATTTTATTTTCTGTGAACGTTCATCTTCTGGTTGGTAACTGATAGATATTTCCAGTCTGTGCCTTTGCCGTCATTCATTTTTTCCTTTTCCGCAATCCTGAGGACCACAGTTTGATTTTTCCCAAAACTGCCTAGATGTGCCTTTGTGCTGCGTTTGCCTGAAGAGTCCTTCAAGTCCACCTGCGATCCATCAAATTGTATCATTCATGGGGTTTACATTTTAAGCAAAACGTCAAATAAAAACAACTAAAACCGGCTAATCCACCGGAAATGACCAGGCGCACCACTACTTCGTTTATCTACAGGTTCATAATCATTGGATGCTCAGAGCGAGGATATTGGGAGCTAAAAATCCCACCCCAGCCGCAACGGCGGAAGATAAAGAGGTTACGGGCATGTGACCCGAGGGTGGGAAAAACTCTTCAATCGGCAGTCGAAGGATAATAACATCGGAAGCCCAAAATCTTTTCCTAGCCGTAACGACTAAAAATGAAAGGCTACAGACATGCAACGAAAAGTCAACACGCATTGGCAAAGGAGCGCTTTTCACTTCGGATGGCTAAATGCTTTAGGAGCCGCAACGACGGAAGTGAAAAGGTTAGGGACACGAGACCTGAGGGTGGGAAGACTCTCAATCGGAAGTCGGAAGACAATTTACATCGGACGCTAAACGGATCTCCCAGCTACAACGGCGGAAAAGAAAACACTACGGGTAAGCGACGAAAAGGTCAACACGCTTCGGCAGTCAAAACGATTTGGAATTCGGGTACTAAACTGCTTTAGGCTCTGCAACGGCGGAAGCGAAAAGGCTCTGGCTTCCGATCAAAACAAGAAAGACTCCCGATCAATAGAAAAATACTAAGTGCTCAAAATCTTTAAGAATCAGCAAAGGTTAGACCCGCTCTACTTCCGCAACAGTGGCCTTAAAGAACAAAAGATTTTATCCTCGGCTTGCAAAAACAGACTCACATCCGTGACCCATCACGAAATTCAAACACAGCACTTTTAAAACAGGATGACAATCAATCTTCAAATTCATCCGAAAATAAATCATGCCCAAAAAGGCTCAAGGGTCCAATGATTAAAAAAATCCTAAATTTTGAGGAGGGGACCCAAATTTAAGAAATTTGGGGAGAACAGTTGCAGCCGCAACAATTGGCGATTACCTGGTGAACCTAGATCTCTGGGCGATTATTATTTGAGTGACAGACTGTTTAACAATAACTACATTTATTGAATTCTTTCAGTTATCTGGATTTCTCAAATGACAGAAGTGTGTACCTGTAATCATTGATGATAGTCCAATTTGGGAGAGTGGAAACCAAGATTTTCAAGTCCAGATGACTCTGTTGAGGCCAGAGGATGAGTTTCATTATTACTTTTGTTTTCAGGTAGCTGACAGCTTGGACACCACATGATTGTAGCATATGGTGAACATAAATATTCGTTTGTTCCTCATTCCCATGCCACTTTAGCATCTTTTGTGCTTTTGGACTTGTGTCCCTGTTCATATGAGTCCTCCTACATGCCTTTCTTACTGAATTTTAATTCAAGATCCTCTATCCCATAGTGTCCTTTTGTGTGAGCGGTGTACTTCATGTTTCAGCTCACAGACAGAGAGGATCTTTCGGTAATTTAGTACTTATGATTCAGTATCTGCATTTGATGTATGATGCTTTCATAGGAGTTTTTGACTCTTTATTTTCCTTTTGACATTCGCTTCTTGGCATGGGATCATTTATATTTAATATATTGTTCACCTTGATCCTTTCCATGGGTCCTCTGCTATCGCTCCTTAGAACATTTTAAGTGTGACATGGATGGAGCCTCAACATAGTATTCCAGACTCTTCGAATCCGGTTTATTTCATAGGGGTTAAGCAGGACTTCAATGCACATAGAGCTTATTGGAGAAAACTGCTAAACTAGAAGAAGTTCTTTTAGCAACACACAGTTTCAGGCCCAAAAATGTTTATCATTCCCAAACATTTTGATGTTCTCCATGCAACCACGGGTTCATTCCCTTTATTGGAATCAAGAAAAACAAACTAGAACAAACTGAAAAACATGACTCAAAAGACAACCAAACAAATTATTTATATACAAGACAGAAGAACCCAAAGAAACTCAAGAAAAATAAGGCTTGAGAACCAAACCACTTACTGGTAGGTTCTCTTCCCACCCCTGCAGATCTTGCAACTTATAAGTAGAAGGGCCAAGCTTTGCTGCAATCTGAAAAGGGCCTACCCACAACTGCTGGAATTTAGTGTGCTTTCCTTTATCATCATGGGGGTGATCCCATTTGAGGACTAAGTCTCCTACTTCAAAGTCTTTTGTTCCAGCTTTATGCTTGTCAAACCATCTTTTTACTTCCTCTTGCTGTTGCTTAAAGTGTTCTCTGGCCTTATATCTAGCCTCTTCTGCTTTCAGAAGATTGCATATCCTCATCTGTAAAACTTCATTCTCCGACCTGCTAGACTCTAGAGCTAAAATGGAAGATGGTAGCATGAGGTTAGGGGGAAGAATGGCTTCTTTACCATACATAATGGTATATGGTGACACTCCTATCATAGACTTGGGGGTGACTCTATTGGCCCAAAGGGCATTTGGTAGCGCTGAGTGCCAGCTCCTCTGGTTTTCTATCACGGTCTTCTTTAAAATCCTAATCAGATTTTTGTTAGTGGATTCAGCGAGGCCATTTCCTTGTGGATAGTAATTAGCAGAATACTACAACTTTATCCCTTTATCATGAGAAAAGCAGTTAATTTAATTGATGAAAATTACTTAGCATTATCAAAAACTAACGAAACTAGAACTCCAAACCTGGTCATGATGTGATCCTGCAGGAAGCTGATGACCTCGTCTTCATTTATCTTGCGCAGCGGGATAGCTTCGACCCAGTGAGTAAAATAATCAGTTGCGGTCAGAATGTATTTGTGTTGGAGGGAAGAATTTGGCTTTATTTCTCCAATGATATCTAATCCCCATTGCTCGAATGGTTCTGTGATCATCATAGACTTTAGGGGTGCTTCTGCTCTAGGCTGTCTCCCACTACACCTTTGGCACATATCACATCTCCTGACATGGGCGTGTGCATATTTGAAGAGTGTAGGCCAATAGTAACTGGCTCTGAGGATTTTGTGGGCTGTAGTATCTCCTGAATAATGTCCCCCAGTAGGCCCGTCATGCAGATTCGTCATTACTTTCTTTGCATCTTCCTTTTCTAAGCATCTCAATAGAACTCCGTCATAATTTTTTTCTGAATAATACTCCTTCAACAATCTGATAGGAAGCTGATTTAAGACGTAGTGCTCTTCTTTGCTTAGAATTCCAATGGTCTGGCAGTAGCCCGGCCTGTAGGTAATGCACGAGGTCTCTATACCAAGACTCAGGAGCTGTAAACAAAGGACATACATCCATTAAATGTATTTCGGCCTCATTCTCCCAGGCTTTCTCTTCATTGTTCCCACTTTCAGTCATCAATTTGCACAACCCTTGACCTTTAACTATAGAGGCTGGCTTGAATTCAAGGTCTTACTCTTGAAGAGTTGTTACCCAGTTGCCCCTTCTTTCTCCTAACTCCTTCTGTATAAGAAGGGACCTTACAGCTAAGTAGGGGACTATTACTTTGGTTCGATTTTTTAAAATATAAGGCCTAAATTGCTTAACTGCTTTAAATACTACATAAGCTTGCTTATCAATGGATGGATAATTTAATTCAGCCCCTTGTATACCAATGCTCATGAAGGATATTGGGAATTCATCCCCCCCATCTTCCCTTTGCGTAAGCACAGCTGCTAGCGAATCATCGGATGCAAAGGTATACAGAATAAAGTCTTTATCGAAATCAGGGATTTTCAGGGAGGGTGCATGTGCAATAGCAGTTTTAATCTTGCTGAAAGCATCCTTCTCAATCTCAGTCCACTTGAATTGTGCATTTTGTTTCACCATCTCCTGCAGCGGCTTAACAATCTGAGTGAAATCAGGGACAAATCTTCGCACGAAATTTATAGTTCCCATAAATGATTGCATCCCTTTTTTATTATGGGGCAAGGGGATTTGTTCAATAGCCTTGATTCTCTCTGGATCTATAGAGATTCCTTTCTTTGAAACTATGTGACCCAACAACTTGCCTTCTGTGACAGTGAACACACACTTTTTAGGATTGAGTGAGATGCCATATTTCCGACAGTGTTCGAAAATTTGCCTTAAGTGAAACGTGTGTTCTTCTCCTCTCTTCAAGAATATTATAATGTCATCAAGGTACACTACAGCACTACATCCAATCAATCCGCGGAAAGCTATGTCCATAGCCCTTTGAAACGTCGCTCCAGCATTTATAATCCCAAAGGGCATCCTTCTGTAGGAAAAGGTTCCCCATTTGGTCCTGAACATTGTCTTCAATCTGTCTTCCTTGGCTACTAGTACTTGATTGTAACCAGAGAAACCGTCTAATAACGAAAAAAATTCAGAACCAAAGACCATTTGCAGCAATTGCTCCATGGGTGGCACAGGGTAGTTATCTTTATCAGAAGCGCGGTTTAGATTTCTGAAATCCACGTATAATTTAATTTCTCCCGATTTTTTCCTCACTGGTACCATATTTGATACCCACTCAGAGTGTCTGACTTTGAAAATGATTCTAGCATCCAATAATTTCTTCACTTCACTCTAAATCAACGGTTCCAATTTTGGATGCATTTTTCTTAACGGTTGCTGATATGGCTTGACGCCTGCTTTAATGGGGACGACATGCTTGATGATGCTAGTGTCGTATGTTTTCAAATCTTCGTACGTCCATGCGAAAACATATTTATATTGTTTAAACAAACTGACGAACTTGTCTCTTTTTGCTGGTGAACAACATTTGCCGAGATTCACAAATTTGGGATTCATCTTAGTCCCTAAATTTATCAGCTCGAACTGTAGAGATGAGCTGTGGGTCTTCACGTTGGCTGGTCTTCTGAACTTTTCATTTAAATCGAACATTCTTTCCAACGTTCTGACTCCTTTAGGGATGAAATTATCGTACTTCAGTTCAGCCTGATGTTCTTCATCGTCTATGATTGCTCCTTTAAACACCTTGTCATTTGTCAAGCATTCTATTATTTGCTGATCATCGTTGAACACTCGCAAGTTGGTGATCATATCCGGTATTGAGGGCCTAAAAAGCAGTTCGACAGAACATTGATTATTAGTGGGTACGAGCCTAGCGGCTGATGTGGCCAACAGGTCAGCTGCTGCGTTTTTAATTCTTGGAATTGAAATAATGTTGAATGCATTAAAACATTTAAGCAGGTCCCATACCTCATTTTGGTAAGCTTTCAAGTGAGGGGAAACACAATGTATTTGATTCTGGATTTGTTTCACAATAATTTCGGAATCTCCAAAAACTTTTAGATTACTTACCTTTAATTCAATCGCTTTCTTTAGTCCCTGTACCAGCGCTTCATACTTAGCTGTATTATTAGTACACTCAAACTCTAATCTACATGAAAGAAAATTTTTATTCTTCTGGGGGTCAATCAGGACACAGCCAGCCCCTGACCCCTCTAATGTCTTCGAGCCATCAAAAAACAAAGTCCAAAAATCACTAACTATTGAATGTGAATCTATTCCTACTGCTAAGTCTACTATTTTACAGTCAATCTCATCAGCCTGTGAGAATCTAAGGAGATCAGGCTGAGTGTCTGATGTGTTGCTGGCTTCTTCTGCTTGGTAATTTCCTGGTTCCAACTCAATAAAATATATAGTTTCCAAATACAGAATCCACTGGTTCATTCTTCTCATTCAATTGAGTAACATTGTATCTCATGTGAGGCTCCCTTAAAATATTAATCTGGTTCAGACTTCCCTTGTATGGCAACCACAGATGCGACCAATCTGAGGTGAAATATCCATTTAATTTGGATGACCAATCTCTGCTCAGGACAAGACTGTAAGCATCTGGTATATCAGCCACCACGATGTTAATAACTTGGCATACTTTATCATTGGATGCCAGACGGACTAGGAAATCTTCCATCTCACCAATTACCTTTACATATGTCCTATCCTACTGAACAACCCTCCACGTGGATGGCTTAGGCTGCCCATTGATCTTTTTACAGACTGATATTGGCATAACATTAACCGACGCCCCTGAGTCTACCAAGCAATTATGTACATTATAATTGAAAATTTCAAACGTGAGGAGGAAAGGTGGATGTTTGCTTTTAGACTTACCTCCAACGCTGGTTTCGTCGATTTCTTCTTCTTCCTGGGGCTGATTGTTAGTGGGAAGCTTCTCATCCGACGCTTCGAGTGCTTTCAATAGTCTTTCTTTTTGCTGCGGCACTTTAGACATTTCGAATAGTGGAACATTGGATTTTATCTTCTTCAAATCCTCCACGATTTCATAATCCATCGGCTGCTCAATGGGATGAGGTTTATCCTCATTCATCTTTCCTTCATCTGGCCTAGCCAACATATTATTCTACTTCGGATCTTGGCTGGTAATAGTGAATTCTGGAATCTTATCAGCCAAGGATTTATTTTGAAATCTCTTTACATTTCTTTGCAACCTTTTAATCTTTGGTAAAATGAGACCGTTTTCTTTAATTGGCCCTTGGCTCCTTGTTTCCACGTTGGTTTCCATGACGTCCTTGTACCCCTGATTCTTTTCTTCTTTAGCATCAAATAATGAAACAGAATCCCACAAAACCATAGTTTCCTCTTCCTGTTCTTTCGTTGAAGTAGTATTTTATTTTCTTTCTTCATCTCCTTCTTCTGTTAATTTAGAATCCAACATCTGATTCATGAACAACGTCATTGAATTTGTCCATTGCGGACAATTCTTTTCAAAGTGGGGTTGTTGGTGGAAAGTGCAAAAATTTTCCATCCCTATCTCTGTTAAATTCATAGATGCAGTATTGTGAGGAGGAGGTTGATACTGATTGTTATCCTCTCTTTTCTTATAATATGGCTTATAAAACTTTTGTGTTTCCTTCTCTTTCTCCATGTCTATGATTTTGTTGGAAAGCTTCTGCATCATTTTGGCCATATTTTCATAATCTGGCGATTTCTCTTCCTTAGACTTAGTAAACAATAAGGCTTTCCTTCCTGCACCTTTCTCTCTTGACTGTTCTGGATAATATTCAATACTTTCTCTTTCAGCTTCCACTACTTTTGCCTCTTCATAGGTCTCCGTCAAAGTATGCTTGGCCCTACCTTTGGCAAACATGGCCAAATCAGAGCCTAAAGCTAAAGTATAATATTCAATCAGAACTTTTTCTGAAGGTTTATCCATTTCAGAAAAATTCTTGAGATAGGCTGCAAACCTTTGTGTGAAACTGTGCACTTTTTCCTTTCTCTCTTTCTTCAAGGTGCATAGCCCTTTCATGAGGGCTGCATGAGTTTTTTGAGTTGCATACTTACTTCTGAAAATTCTTTCAAAGGTATCCCAATCAGGGATAGAGTTAGCAGGCAACCCAAAGTACCATGATGCCACAGCTCCTTTAAGGGTATGCGGGAATAGTCTGCAGACTACATCTTCATACTCCCCAGCCCTTAATCCTTCAATTTCCAAGTAAAAAATTTGTAGGTGATCATCTACTAGTATTTTCTCATTTGGGTCAAACTTGGGAAACATCTTGTCAAAGGCTTGAGGTAGGTCATGTAATGGAGGTGTCAGGTTTAACGGTGATCTGGCTCTCCATGCGGGTGGTGGATTAGGTGGGTTAGGTGGTTGATTTGCGTTTACGCCTACCATGAGTCTGGGTGGAGAGTGAGGAGGTGAGCCAACTGGAGTATGAGCAGGAGAACTGTGAGGGGTATCTGGTCCTTCTTGATTCAAAGGTAGCACAACTTCCTGTAAGGCTGTTTCTACAAGTTCTTCCCAATATTCAACCATCACTGAGTCTTTTGCTAAAGGACAATCTTTCTTTTTATACTCTCTTCTGGGAAATTCAAGGATGATTGGTAATCCTCCAATCTTCTTTACATACGCCCTGGTGTGTCTTCTCATATCATTAACAACTTCGTTGCCAACAGCATACAGATGTTCTCTATTTCTTTCTTCCAGAATTGGATTATGAATCCCACTACTTTCAGAATTGTTACCGGTGGAATATTCTCGGGAAAACAGGTTTCCTCGGCCAGCCATGCACTGGCAACCCTCCTTCTAGTGTCAAAACTATTGAGTCCTGGAAATTCGCAGGAAGCAACAGTAAGGGATTCTCCCCAGTCGACGTTCCCAACTAGCCCGTGACTGTTTGGTGTGGGAAATCCATCCGGTTTGCGGTCCGGCTACCGTAGGTCAAGTACAAAATAAAGGGCTTTACCAGTTACAGCCCGGTCCACCGAGTTTTTTGTATTTTGACTTAAGCTATGAAATGCAAGTTCCTAATTAACAATGCAGGGTGATGAAGGATGCAAGGAGCATTTACAATGTGATGTGCAGGTTCTTACCTCTCGTCTTAGACTCACTAGCATCTAAATCACATACAGCAAGAAATCAAAACTACCTACCTAATCTATCCCTAGGGAGCAAGATTATCATTCATTGGTGAGTAATATATTTTGTACATGCATAATGAAAAGTTACAGATAGCTGACACTTCTTTCAAGACTCATGAACAATTGTATATTTTTAAACAACCAGTTAGCCAATTGTTTTATGAGCAACATTCATTACTCACAGTGGAAAACATCACAAAATATACTGAAAAGCATTCAACAAGAACATAGGTTCAGGAAGTTAAACACTCTCACAGTTAATGAAACACAGCTTAAAACGAAATAGTTCCCCTTCAACATTGTTCATTAAATCACATTGATACATTCCACATTTCGCTTTCTCCAACAGGCAAAAGTTGCAGTTTCTGATTGTAAAACGAAATAGTTCCTCTTACAAGCCAATGGTTTACAAGTTTTCCCAAGGAAAAAGTCCCCTCTAATTTCTATCTTTACAATATTTAAACTACACAGCAGATCGTTTGGGATGCCCCCAGGCGTGTGACTTTTCATTCCCTCGAACGTTTCAGATTCTTCTTCAGGCTGCTTTGTCTTCCCACTTTATTTTCTGTGAACGTTCATCTTCTGATTAGTAACTGATAGATATTTCCAGTCTGTGCCTTTGCCATCATTCGTTTTGTCCTTTTCCGCAGTCTTGAGGACCATGGTTTGACTTTTCCCAAAACTGCCTAGATGTGCCTTCGTGCTGCATTTGCCTGAAGAGTCCTTCAAGTCCACCTATGATCCATCAAAGTGTATCATTCATGGGGTTTACATTTTAAGCAAAACATCAAATAAAAATAACTAAAACCAGCTAATCCACTGGAAATGACCAGGCGTCCACTACTTCGTTTATCTACAGGTTTGCAATCATCGGATGCTCAGAGCAAGGATATTGGGAGCTAAAAATCCCACCCCAGCCGCAACAGCAGAAGATAAAGAGGTTACGGGCATGTGACCCGAGGCTGGGAAAAACTATTCAATCGGCAGTCGGAGGATAATAACATCGGAAGCCCAAAATCTTTGCCTAGCCGCAACGACGGAAAATGAAAGGCTACAGGCATGCGACGAAAAGTCAACACGCATCGGCAGCGGAGCGCTTTTCACTTCGGATGGCTAAATGCTTTAGGAGCTGCAATGGCGGAAGCGAAAAGGTTAGGGACATGAGACCTGAGGGCGGGAAGACTCTCAATCTAAAGTCGGAAGACAATTTACATCGGACTCTAAACAGATTTCCCAGCCGCAACGGCGGAAAAGAAAACGCTACGGGTAAGCGACGAAAAGGTCAACACGCATCGACAGTCGAAACGATTTGGAATTCAGGTGCTAAAATACTTTAGGCTCTGCAATGGCGGAAGTGAAAAGGCTCCGGCTTCCGATCAAAACAAGGAAGACTCCCGATCAATAGAAAAATACTAAGTGCTCAAAAGCTTTAAGAATCAGCAAAGGTTAGACCCGCTCTACTTCCACAACAGCGGCCTTAAAGAACAAAATATTTTATCCTCGGCTTGCAAAAACAGACTCACATCCATGACCCATCATGAAATTCAAACATAGCACTTTTAAAACAGCCTGACAATCAATCTTCAAAGTCATCCGAAATTAAAGCATGCCCAAAAAGGCTCAAGGGTCCAACAATTAAAACAATCCTAAATTTTGAGGAGGGGACCCAGATTTAAGAAATTTGGGGAGAACAGTTGCAACCACAATAGCATGATATCCATTATTATAGGCAAACTATACCAAGTGTAAATAATCCTCCCACATGGATGGTTGATCCATCACGTACATTTTCAATATATCCTCAATCACTTGATTGACTCTTTATATCTGACCATCTGTTTGAGGATGGTAAGTTTTAATCATGTTCATATTTATTCCAAATCCATCCTTTCAAAAGTTAGAAGTAAACTTTGCATTTCTGTATGATATTATATTTTTCAGAATCCCATGCACTATGGCAATCTCTTTCATGTAGATGTCTTCAATGTTAGTTTTATTATAAATTGTTTTCACTGGAATAAATTGTGAGGCTTTAGTCAACTTATCCCCCACCAACACGATGGCATCATTATATATTCTTGTCTTAGGAAATTTTGTGATGAAATCTATCATCACTACATCCCACTTCCATTCAGGCATTGGTAATGCAACAAACTAGTTGGATGTTGATACTTCACTTTAACCTTCTGACATTCCATGCATCTAGCTATGTGTTCTGCAACATCATTCTTCATTCCTTGCCAATAGTATTGCTTCCTCAGAGATGCTACTATCTTCTGATAACCTGAATGTCCATCATAAGGTATACTATGCATCTCCTTCATAACCATCTTCCTTATATCTCCATTTCTTGGGACATAAACTATGTCCTTATGCATGAGGATTCCATTCTCTTCCAATCTATACATTTCAAACTTGTATGGTACTATCTGTAGCTGCAATATCTCTTACCTACTAGTAATGCTCATTTATAACATTGGCTTCAATGATAATATCTTTCAAAAATGATGTACTGGTACTTATAGTTTCTACATGCATCACATGTATCTTCCTACTAAGTACACCAACTACCTTATTCTCCTTTCCTTTGACATGTTTGATATCAAAGTCATATTCTCATATAAATTACATCCACCTTCTTTGTCTTGCATTCAAAGTATGTTGGTCAAATAAATACTTTAGACCATCATAATCAGTCCTCAATTCAAACTTCTTACCCATCAAGTAGTGCCTCCACATATTCAAGGAATGAACTATAGTTGCAAGCTCCATATAATGAGTGGCATAGTTTTGTTCATGTTCTTTCAACTTTCTAGATTCATAACTAATTACATGGCCATTATGTGTCAACACTCCACCAATTCCTTGATTACATGCATTGGTGCATACTACAAACCTTTCATCAGGATCTACAATCTTTATAACTAGTGCACTGGTAAGCATTTCCTTAAGCCTCTGAAAAATGTCTTCACACTTAGAAGTCCATTCAAACTTCACACTCTTCCTATGTAAATATGTAATGGGATGACCTAACTTGAGAAACCTTCAATGGACCTTTGGTAGTATCCCGTTAATCCCATAAAAGATCTAACTTCTGATACATTCCTTAGTGTCATCCATTCCATAATAGATCTTATATTTCCAAGATCCATTGATATTCCTTCTTCTGACATGATGTGCCCCAAGTAGTGGATTCTACTTCAATAGAATGAACACTTACTTATCTTGGCATACAACTGATTCCTTTTTAGCACTTGCATCACCAATATCATGTGCTCTTCATGTTATTCTTATGACTTAGAATAGATAAGGATGTCATCCAAGAATACAATTACAAAATTATCCAAATACTTTTTTAAAACTCCATTCATTAAACACATGAATGTCATTGGTGCATTTTTCGATACAAAAGGTACCACTGTAAACTCATAATGACCATACCTACTCCTGAATGTTGTCTTACTTATGTCTTCAATCTTGATTCTAACTTGGTGATATCCTGATCTCATATATATATTCAAGAATACTTTGGATCCTCTCAATTGGTCAAACACGTCATCAATAATTGGGAATGGATACTTGTTTCTGATTGTTGCTTTGTTCAATTGCTTGTAATCTATATAGAATCTTAGAGTTCCACATTTATTCTTTACAATCAACACAGGAGCTACCCAAGGTGACACACTGGGTCTTATGTAACCTTTCTTCAATAACTCTTCTAACTACATCTACAACTCTTTCATTTCTAGAGTTCTCATTATATAAGGTGATTTATACGAAGGAACTGCACCTAGAACCAAATCAATAATGAAATCACTCTCTCTCTTAGGTGGCATTGCTGGAAATTCTTGAAATACATCTATAAATTCTTGTAGCACTAGGTAATATTGTAACTATGGTTCTTTTCCTTATTTTAGCTCCTCGACATGAGATGCATACAATTGGAAACCTTTTCTAAAACACTTTCTCAACTGCAGAGCTTTGATTTTTCTCATAGATATGGGTCCAGGTATACCTCTCATTGTTACTTGATTTCCTTATTCATCCATACAAGTATAGGTTTTGTTGTGAAAGTCAAGTATGTAATGATGTACATGCAACCAATCCTTTTCCATCAATACATCATATGAACCTAAAGGTATGATGTTCAATTCTGCAAAGGTATTCATAACATTCATTTCCAAAGGACACTTCCTTACTATTTATGTAACCTTCCTCTTGGTACCTATATCTAAATGCACTAGACCTATTGTCTCAAGCTTGATTTTCCTCAAGTAACATCTCTCAACTATGTTAGGTGTAATGTAACTTTGTATAGCTCCATAATCAATCAAAATAGCTATAGCTGCATTAGCAATCATACCTGGCACCTCAATCATCCGAGAGTGATGATCAACTCGTCTACCATCCAAGGCTACATAGACTCTTGGAATACATCACCAACAGTTGAGGCCTATTGAATGTTGTTAATGGTTCTTCCCTTATGTGGAAACTTCCTAGCATAGTGATTCTCCTTACATAGTGATTCTTCCTACCAACATTCAACAATAGGTCTTGGATTTCTATCTAAATTTTCTTCCCCTTTGGTTTTTCTTTGCTCTTGTTGATAGGAGTTATTATTGTTTATGAATGATGGAGGCTTGAATCCTTTCTTTATTTGTTCTTTCTTGTCTCTTTTTTTTATCTTTATATTCTTGATGATATGGATATGTGTTCTTATTCTAATCATACATATGATTTTCCTTCCAAATTTCATCTTTAAGGGTCTTTGGTTTGTCATACGAGCTCTTGTCTTTGTAGGAATTTGGTAGACCACTAAGGAACCTATGAATCTTCACTTTCTCATCCCTTATGAAATATGCATACTTCAACAATTCTAGGGACCTTTTCTCATAATATTCCATGGTCATACCACCCAACTTGGGTTCAAATAACTCCTCCATCTTCTTGTCATAGTAATGTTATGAGACATATTCTTTTTGGAAATAATTCTTGAATTTTCTCCAATAGATTCTATCTTCATCAATATCTTTGAGCTTGATTAGTTGATCCCACTAAATGGATGATTTACCTTGCAAATGGTAGATGGATACCCTTGCTTCCATGTTTTATGTGTACTAATACAATTAGAAAAACTATCCAAGTCCCAACAACCAAGCTTCAACATCTTTACCTTGCTTTGCTTCTCCATCAAAGGTTGGGATCATGATTCTTCTTAGTTCTCCCACTGGTTCGTTCTGTGAAAGCCTTATCTTCTTATATCTTACCGAGAATCTTTCAATACTACTTTCTAAGCTTCTTGATGAGTGCCTCTTCTTTTTCACTACATAGGGCGTATGATTAGGTATTCTTGACGATGATCTAGATATTTCATAATCTCTTTTTGGCACATGTCGTATGGAATCCTAATTGTTTCTTGGATATGTTCTTTATGTTCTTTACAATTGTTTTAGATCACTCATGATTTTTTCTTGAATGTGAATGATCCTTTCATTATCTTCTCTGCACTTTCTTACTAAATATTCCAAACTTAATGGTTCATTGCATCTCTTGTGTCCATTTTTCCTAGTTTCTCTTCTTTCAAACTCCTCTTCAGGGTTGTATCATATCTATCCTTCTTCAAAATCTATCTTTGATCTCTGTAGTTGACCTCTTGTCTCTTGTTTCTATAGCTTCCTCTTCACTGTACTTACTGAGCCTTTGGTATTCACTGTACTTACTAAGCCTTTGGTCTTCACTGCTTTGATTGGGGATTGAAATTTGTTTTTGAATAATCACATTGCGTGCTCATTCATTAACGAACATAACTAAGTATACAATGTGTTCATTATCAATCACTGTTACCACAAAAGATACTCCAATTACATAAGGGTGGTTAAAAGTATTTCAAAATACATTCCAAATGCATACAGATATATTTATATATCTATAGAAGGACCAGCAGTCGTAAAGTTGAAACCCAAGGTCTGATACAACTTTGTAATCTCTTCGGCCCCAAACCAAAGGCCAAGGTCACCAATAAACCCAAGGAGAAGGTTGAAACAAGGTAATGCACATCATAATATGATTTCTAAGGCAAGGCCAACAAGCCAAAATCCAATAAAATAAAACATTCATCCTATTTAATTAAATGCATGAAAAGTAATGCAAATCATAACCTAATGCACATGTTATGCAAGGTAAATGCAAGCATGAAATGATACCATATCTAAGAAATCTATTAACATGTAATCAAACATCAAATATCAAATCTATTTCATCCATATAACCATTATCAAAATAAGATCTGCAAGCTACCATAAACAATGTAATTAAATAGATCTACAGGCTGCTATAATCAACCATAATAACGGTGTTAAAATAAAATCTAATCACTGCCACCTATATCCATATTAACAAAAGAAAAACAATATATCAAGTCTATAGTCTACAACCATCTAAGCCACAATAAAATCAAATATCAAGGATGCCATCTATAACCATCTAAGCAACAATAAAAATCAAATATGTAGCTACCATCTATAGTAATATAAGTAGAAACAAAACTCAAACATCAAGGATATCATCTACAACCATATAAGAAACAATAAAAATTAGATATCTAGCTACCATCTACAATCATCTAAGCAACAATAAAAAACATATCGCATGGCTTCCACCTATAGCCATCTAAGTATATAATAGATCAGATCTCATGAGCACTATATATATAACAAAGAATACAATAAATAAGCATATAACAAAATACTCATCTCAATGAAAAGCAACCAGCTTCAACAGGACAACGTTCCACCCAACCTTAGATGTCATGTTCCCAATTTTGGCCTAAGGAAAATTGGCCAAGGCCACCTAAGGAAAAATTCATAAAAATGAAAATGGTGGCTAAAATAATTAAATTGCCTAAGATAAAATATCCTAAGGTTCAAAAAAATTATTATTATGGGATAATTTGGCCACATGAGACCTCTAATTCAAATTTGCAAGCAAAATATACAAAAGCGATTAATTCAAGATGTTTTTCACACTTAATTAAGTCAAAGAGGGAATTATGAGAGTAGTTGGGAATTTAATGAGTAATTGGATCAAAGGGCATACTTATGGAGGTAGTGGAACAAATATGGACCACTAATCACACAATGCATGGTTTTATATGCTCCATGGTATTTTTCAATGGTAATGGATAAAGGTGGTTTTGGAACATGGTTTTCATTGGCCCATGGTATTTCCCATGGTATCATAGACTTCTCAAATATAAATGGAAAAGACATGCTTATGGATTGTGTGTTATGTGAGGAAAGCTTTAGCTTCCCAAGTCTTGGGTGATGCTCCCCTTTGACAATAGTTGGTGATGCCCCCCTTCTTCATCTAAGTAGACAAGGAATTGGTTAAGTGGAGAGGAATATTAAGCTCCTTTCATTCTGCTTCAGTTACATTCTGCCTACTTTCTACTCCAATACTAAAGTTGGAGATCATAGGATCACACCCTTTGTTGTTGGTGATCATACCATGATATTAGTGTGCCCTTTTTCATTTCATACATCTACTACATACATAATCAGATGTTCTTTATACTAAGTTTACGCACTCCCATTTTTTCTTGTAGGTGTTTTGGTGGAGTGGTATGTCAATTGAACCAATGTTTTATGCAGGAGGATTTTATGGCTAATTGATCATTATCTCTCTCCTTATATGTATTCGTCTATGATGCTGCTATAATTTCATCTATGAGAAGTCATTATGTTGTACATGGTCCATTCTAATCCATATAAAATAATAAAGCTCCATTTTTTCTCCAAGGTCTCTCTCTTATGTTTCTAATGTCCAAAATTGTCATTTTGTAAGTATCCTTATGCTTAGCTTATGATTGTATCTCCTTAAGTATGAAAAATTATTGATTCTGATAATAAACCTATTTTTTTTCATCTATAGATCCACCCTCATAAATCGTGACCCTTAGCCTCTCTTGGAAAGTTCCAAAAGTCTAGCAATTCCTTCTTCTCTCAAACACATTGAAAATATGACCAGTTTTGGAACTTGAAGAAAAAACCTGTTATACCCAAATCTTGTCACCATCATGTGATAAGACCTTTAACTTCCATTTTTTCCCTTAATCCCAGCACTTGGAGTGGAAACCTATTCTATTTGTCAATCTTACATGAAAAATCTTAGCACCGCGCTTTCCTTGTGTCCCATGAGCGGTACCTTGCTCGCACCGCCTGTACCCTATTTTCCATAAGCGGCGCCACTTCCTGTGGCCTTTGGTCCATAAGTGTTTCTCATCTGAACAGCTCTATCATAAGAGAAGAAAAGCGGTACCCTGGGTAAAATGGGAAAATGATAATTTTCTCAAGGCTTCTAAATCATGAGCCTCGTGTCCTTCCTTATCTTTATCATTGTGGGTCAGTTGAGCTTGAGATCCCCCATCATAGGATCTTAGAGGCCACCTCATCCACAATTATTTCAACTATCCATATCCATTGAGCCTTATAAATACAAGCTCATGTCCATAGTTGAGGGGGAGAACTATAGAGGTATTGTTATGCTGTTGGATTAACTACCTAGTCCAAATCATTGGAGAGTATAGAGAGAAAAGTTGGAGCTTATGGGGATGAGATGTTGGTTTCATGGATATGTCTATCAACACTAAGGAAATGGTTGTAATATTCTCCATACATATTTAATGCAAAGCTGATTTCTGTCCCACATTACTGTTGTTTTGATTTCACATGTACATGTTGTTAGATTCCCTAGTCACTAACATGGATAAGTAGATGATGTTCTGGTAGCTTTGATGTGTTTGCATGTTTGATATGTTTGCAGGTACACATGTTCACTATCGAAGTAGCATTCCAGGTGTCTACAACGTCCAGGGAGAGTCTTCATCCTTTGTCTTTCACTCATTTGTTATGGATCTGAACCATTCAGACCAGAGGAACAACTTCTGTCCACAGAAGGTGAAATATTCCTGGTTACAAATCTGGAAACTCCACTAGGGAATAGATACATATACCAATTGATCTGATATTCCTCAATTCTTCAACTCTTGTCTGAATACAGGATCCATATCCAACTCTCTTCGGTCAGATCTGCTATCTGACTCAGTGAATTTTGGTTTGAAACTTCTAGATCTATCTAGATCTGAATTATTTCGACCTTTTATGCTTTTTTTTACTGTCAATCCATCGAATTTTTCCTTGATATGATATTTTTCTAACTTGATATGTCATTCCCCTTTGTGTTTTGGATATGTTGGCACCGGGATTGACCCCCAAGGTCGAGGGGAAGGGCCCGCTCCCAAGAAATAGCAGAACCACTTTAGACTGCGCCTTCGGCCCTGCACAATCAGAGAGGGATCTCGTATTCTCTTCAGAGTCTACTACACGTAAGATTTTCAATCAAGGATAATCAAGGGGCTAGGATCCTGAATGGGGCAAAGTGTATTAATGTGAGGTGCATGGTGGGACTATCAGGGCAAGGGACCATTGGAAATGGAGTTGAAAACCTATGTAGGGAACATTTGCAAAAGGGAAAGAATGGCATAAGGTTGCAAACAGAGGAAATATAACCATCAGTTTCACAATCAGGTGGTATTTAGCGGATGGTTAGAGGACGAGGGAGAACATCCCATCACATGGAGCACCAGCAAGATGAATTCCATGCAACTTTAGAAGAAAACATGATAAATGTCTGGAACAACAGCTGGAGCATAGAAAGTATGAATTCCTAACTGTTATACACTAAGTTACAGACATGAAATAAATCAATAGACTGGGATGAAAATAGGAAGTAGATTGCACGTAAAGGAAAATACATATTGGGAAAAGCAACGACACATGAATCTCTGCCATGAGAAACAACTCTTCCTCTGCAATTTTATTCAAACCATAGGCATCAAGTCTTATTTACAACAAAGAGTCTCAACCCAAGAATGTTTCCCAATCCAACCAACTAACTCTTTCCTCCCTCTATCAGGAGTGTATCTATACTATTCTAGTGCTGAGATTACCGAATTGAAAATTGTTACAAGTCACTATCATGTGTTAACAGTACATGGAGTGGAACTATTGCCACGCTTTACAAATATAAACAATAAACATTATGGTGCTGGTGGTCACATTCGGCCTGAGTAACAGTTTAACATGCTTGGCTGCTACGGCGGATTATGAGTATGATGCCTACTTCCTTTCCTAAAGCGTGTGCTTCCATCGTGTTCAAATGCATATTTGTACATGGGCACACAGTGGCAAGGTAGCTTGCATCTTTCCCCAGTTCAATCACATCTGCCACCTCCTTCCTCGTCGGTTAACACTGTTAGACATGGGCTCTAGAAGAAGTGCCACATTGCTCCTGATCGAATCAAACCTGTGAGGTGGCTTGTCATTCTAGTACTTCTCACCTCCAGTGGAGTGAGCTCTCCCATAGGAAATAAGGTGTAGCATGTCTACACCAGCCCCGTCACTCTTGGAAAGTGGACTTCACAAACAGGGTTGTGCGGGCTTTAGACCCTTGACACTCCCATCTGAACAAATTCTTATTCCGAAAGCAGTCAATAACTGTCTCCTTCTGCGAAGGCTTTGGTGGTAGCGATGCTCTCAGGGGTTCCTGAAAAAAAACTTACAGGGAGTAAGGGTCCAGGTCCCGCGTTGTTGGGGGCGTGGGTATCACGTCTAGGCCCCGATGGCTGGTGTCACTCTTGGCATGCAATACCAAGGTGACGGGTGAGTGTGGAAGCTTCTCACCAACCATCAACACCCCCAGACGGATAAGCTTCTCAAACCAGATCTTCATCGCCAAACTCTTTGGGCCTCCGCAGACTAATGGAGAAGTAGAAATTAGGTTATGGAGGTATGTTAGTTCACTCCCATTGATCTGAAAGAAATATATATAAGGCTTCGAGACCGACCCTCGCAATGGCTGGTCAACATTCCTACACACTCTATCATCTAGTGTATTTGGTATCAGCATGTATGACAGTGTGAGTAGAGTGATCCTTTACTTGCTCAGGATCTAGCCACGTCATTCCATCGGTCATGGCGCCTTACCGTCTACTGTGGGATGTATTTGTGGATGCCATCTGGTACAATTGATTCATGCTACAAGGTTCATGAAGTGGACGTTCCCACGTTTCCTCGCTATTGTAATGTAGGGAACGGAATGGTTTCCCACATCTTGTTGGCCTTGCCCCGTGTGAGTAGCGGCTTCACCGATTACTTTCCTTACTTCCGCATGCCAACTCACACAAAAGCCACCCATCTTTACATGACATGACTCCGCCACAGAGATGGTTTCACCTGTACTCATGCTATAAATGGCGTCAAAGGAATCGACAAATATGAAATGGGGGTAGCTTACATGCATGAACTTCTCCTTCACTGTCATCTAGACACTGGATGTGAAACTTGTACCCTGGGAGCTTTCTCAGCCATTTGATTCAAGGAATCTTTCACGTCCACCGTTCATGTCCCATTATTTCTACTGCAAACTTTTCTCCTCTGATCACCACGAACAGTTTTGGATTGTGACATGTTCTCAACCGTCGATCGCGACCGACCCTTTCATGCAGCTATAGATCCGAGTGGCCCCCATTACTTTTCACAATGAGAAAACTTGCTATTCAACCTTGCTAGTCCGCAATGCGAAATAAACCTTGGTCGTAGATCTCTTTTATTTATTTTCTTAACCATTGATCTTCGTAACCGCTACTCTTCTTTCACGATTTGAAATTGCGGCTATGCCCGTACAAGTATGGTTTGTGAAATTGACTAAGAATGTAGATCTGACCAAGATCTCATCTCGGCCATTGAAGGTTTCTGCTCTTTATTTCATTTCGCAATTTGGAAATGGGGCTTTGGTCAAGCATGTCCACCAAAATGTTTTGGAGCCATTGATCCACCCTTCGATTAATCTCAACCTTTGATTCTGGATCTTTTCCAATGCCACCAGTGCACCTACCATTTTCTTCTTTGCCTTGCACCTCTGATAACCTGAAGGGGTGTTCACATGAAGTTCAAGGGAATGGAACCCTCGTCGAACTCCTATCAGGCCCCTAAATCAAATGTTAAAAAATTTAGTGTTAACAACTGGCTCCATCAGGTATGCTATCCTCCCAGTGAGGTAGCAAAGAACCCCCATAGACCAAGTTCCAAAACCATTGGGCTGCCTTCAATCTTTCTTTGACATCTCCATTCTGCTCCGAGTTATTACTTCAGCGAATTCATGCCACTCTTGCAAATCATGTTGGTGACTATAAAACTGTGCTTGTAACTTAAAATGAAAACAAAATAAAATAGTAATGAAGGAAATGCTCAATAACTGCCGAGCTTATTTTTTCCTACCTACTCTACCTAACGTTGTGCACAAGTCCGATTAAGTGAAATCAGACTTCCAATGAAGCCAATCAAGCAACTTGCCTAATAGTTTTGTTCTTTTATTGTGCTTGATGGACATAAATGAAATAGATAATGGGAAAAGGAAATGACAAACAAACTAATCTTCAAAGTAGGGATGCAACCAATCATTGCCTTCCCCCAGACCCTCCATGTATTTGGCTACGGGTTCATAGAAATCACGGCAACCTCCAGCATGTTCTGTCATATGTTCATGGGGAGGATGTCTGGAACTCTCCCCCTCAGATGGTTCATCATGATGACCCTTGGAAGATTGTAGAAGAGGACCCACATAACCTTTCTTCGATGGAACATCCCATGTTCTGCTTGAAATTTCTATAACAAGAGCTTGATGTGCTTCAAGAGGGAGGTCCCCTACTTCTCCAGTGAAACCAAGTAGTCATATTCCTACTATGTGAGGTGGCGCTTATAAAGGAAAAATATCAGAAAATGTGTTTATTTGGAGGTTGTTGCATCCGTCTTCATAGCTTTTCCCTTCATTATAGATTCCCAATGTATTAGTATCATGAGAGGAATCGCCTGGTTGCTTCTTCTTATCGTCTTCATTCCTGTACAGGATTCTGGTCTATGCCATCTCTTCTTCTTTCTGTTTTTGCTTGGAGGCTTTAATCATGTGTCGTATTAATTCAAAAGAGGTATAAAACAAGGGTAGGCTATCACCTCCAGTTCCCTTATCATCCTTTCTTTCTTCAACCTTCCAATCTTGTATTGCATATTGAATCTTTTCATTAGCAGGATTTATTTCAATAGCTAGCTCGTTAGGTATATTCTACAGGTACTCTTCCTCATCTTCATCGTACATAGGTGTACCAAATTCCTTCTTAAAATTGTCCTTTGCAGACCAGGGGCAGTGCAAGTTTCCCTCTTCAGAGAACAATCCTATAGGACTACCTACTCCTGCATCGAGCCTGTCATCTTTCTGTATACCAGGAGAGAGCTTTGACGGGCCAGAGACTTTCCCATTCTACTTGTAGGGCCCAACCAATTTGAATGTATCTTTTATTTCACCACCACGATCCTGATCTAGAAATTTCTTGGACATATTAAGGTTTTCCTCAACCTCCAAACAATCAGCAAACATATTTTTTAGGGTGGTTGATTTTCTCTCCAATAGAAGCAAGGACAGGTCAGGAGGAAAGGCGGCTGCGTAATAGATCTTAGCAGTGTTCTCAAGAGGTTGGAATTCCTTAGGCATGTTATAATAAAATCTTGTGAATATTCTGTTAAAACTCAATATGGCCTCACCCTCATGCCTCCTTAAGGAATAAAACTCTGAAAGTATTTGCTCCAGTGGCCTTCTCCTACCCCAAAAATTTAATAAGGTCCAAGAAAAATCTTCCCAAGTGTTGATGGACTTAGGTTGCAAGTGTTTAAACCATACTTTGGAATCTCCTTGCAAGGACAGGGTGAAATCCTGCATGTAGACATCATCATGTTCTATCTCAAAAATTTCAGAGAAATGCTCAAAGGCTTGTAAATGTTTCTCAGCAGTCAAGTCTTGGGATTCTCCATCAAACTTGGGGAGGTATTTGTAATATCTCATGGGAAAATCATGGAGGATGGGAGGTAGTTGTAGTGGTTTGTACCGGCTTGGAGAAATGGGAGAGATAAGGTTAGGCACAATAGCCAAGCTATCGTCCGAGGTTTCATGAATTTCATAGGGGTGTCCTCTGACATCGTGAGCCCCTGGATAAAAATCTAGGCCATAATCAGATGTACAGGATGACACAATGATTTTGGTTTGTAAAGAAGGATAAACAGGAATATATTCATAGCTCTGCTCAGAATGAGCTGAACCATAGAAGGATGTTTTGATAAATCTAGGAAAAGATAAGAACAAACTTACAAGATAGGACAAGGCATCATGGAAGAAATGTTGACTTGAGTATCTTGACCTTCTGCCATGCATTTCTAGGCTCTATAAGGGGTCCATTTTCTAGACAGAGTCTAATAACTTTCCTCGTCCATTTGATTTCTAGGTTACACCACCAGCAGATTCGCTGAAGTCTAAATCCTTCAAGAGTGGAGTCGCCAGGTGAAAAGTGCTCAACCTTCTTGATGTCTAGTCATTGTTCACCATCAACAACCAGATCTAAAACCATGTCATTTTTCCCAGGGAGGATCTTCAATTTTGTCCTGGGCAACGGTGCCAGTTTGTTGGCACCAGGATTGAGCCCCAAGGTCGAGGGGAAGGGCCCACTCCCAAGCAATAGTAGAACCACTTTAGATTGTGCCTGAGGCCCTGCGCAATTAGAGAGGGATCTCTCGTTCATCTTCGGAGTCTACTCCGTGTAAGATTTTCAATCAAGGATAATCAGGAGGCCAGGATCCTAAATGGGGCAAAGTGTATTAATGTGAGGTGCATGGTGGGATTATCAAGGCAAGGGACCATTGGAAATGGAGTTGAAAACCTACATAGGGAACATTTGCATAAGGGAAAGAATGGCATAAGGTTGCAAATAGAGGAAAGATAGCCGTCGGTTTCACAATTAGGAGGTATTTAGTGGATGGTTAGAGGATGAGGGAGAACAGCCCATCACATGGAGCACCAGTGAGATGAATTCCATGCAAATTTAGAATAAAACTTGATAAATGTCTAGAACAATAGCCAAAGCATAGCAAGTATGAATTCCTAACTGTTATACACTAAGTTGCAGACATGAAAGCAATCAACAGACTGGGATGGAAACAAGAAGCACATTGTACGTAAAGGAAAATACATATTGGGAAAAGCAAAAACACATGAATATCTACCATGAGAAACAACTCTTCCTCTGCAATTTTATTAAAAACACAGGAATCAAATCTTATTTACAATGGAGAGCCCCAGCCCGAGAATGTTTCCCAATCCAACCAACTATCCCTTTCCTCCCTTTATCAGGAGTGTATTTATACTATTCTAGTGTTGAGATTACCAAATTGAAAATTGTTACAAGTCACTATCATGCATTAACAATACAGGGAGTTGAACTATTGCCACATTTTACAAATATAAACAATAAACATTATGGCACTAGTGGTCGCATTTGGCCTGAGTAACAGTTTGACGTGCTTGGCCACTACGGTGGATTACGAGTATGATGCCTCCTTCCTTAGCCAAAGCGTGTGCTTCCATTGTGTTCAAATGTAGCTTTCTGCATGGGCACACACTGGTAAGGTAGCTTTCATATTTCCCTGGTTCAATCACATCTGCCACCTCCTTCCTCACCAGGTAACACTGTTAGTCGTGGGCTCTAGAAGAAGTGCTGCATTGCTCCTGGTCGAATCAAACCTGTGAGGTGGCTTGTCATTCTTGTACTTCTCACCTCCAGTGGAGTGAGCTCTCCCACAGGCAATAAGGTGTAGCATGTCTACACCAGCCCCATCACCCTTGGAAATTGGACTTCACAAATAGGGTTGTGTGGGCTTTAGACCCCTAACACTCCCATCCGAACAAATGCTTATGCCAGAAGCAGTCAATGACTGTCACCTTCCACAGAGGCTTTGGTGGAAGTAATGCTATCAGGGGTTCTTGAAAAAACACTTACGGGGAGTAAGTGTCCAGGTCTCACGTCGTTGGAGGCACGGGTATCACGTCTAGGCCCCAATGGCTGGTGTCACTCTTGGCATGCAATACCGAGGTGGCGGGTGAGTTTGGAAGCTTCTCACCAACCATCAACACCCCTAGACGGATAAGCTTCTCAAACGAGATCTTCATTGTCAAACTCTTCAGGCCTCTGTAGATTCGTGGAGAAGTAGAACTCAGGTTCTAGATGTATGTTAGTTCACTCCCATTGCTCTGAAAGTAGTATATATAAGGCTTCGAGACTGACCCTCGCAATGGCTGGTCAACATTCCTGCACACTCTGTCATCGAGTGTATTTGGTATCAGCATGTGTGATGGCACGAGTAGAGTGATCCTTTACTTGCTAGGGATCTAGCCACGTCGTTCCATTGGTCATTGTGCCTTACCATCTGCTATGGGACGTAATTGTTGACACCATCTAGTATAATTGATTCATGCTGCAAGGTTCATGAAGTGGATGTTCCCACATTTCCTCGCTCTTGTAATGTAGGGAACGGAATGGTTTCCAGCATCGTGCTGGCCTTGCCCCGTGTGAGTAGTGGATTCACCAGTTACTTTCCTTAATTCTGGAGGCCAACTCACACAAAAGCCATCCATCTTTACGTGACATGACTCCACCACAGAGATGGTTTCACCTGTATGCATGCTATAAATGGTGTTGGAGGAATAGACCAATCTACAATGGGAGCGGCTTACACGCGTGAACTTCTCCTTCACTATCATCTCTGCACTGGATGTGAAACCTGTACCCTGGGAGCCTTCTCAGCCATCCGATTCGAGGAATATTTCATGTCCACCGTCCATGTCCCATTATTTATGCTACCAACGTTTTTCCTCTGATCACCATGGGCAGTTTTGGATCGTGACATGTTCTCAACCGCCGATCGTGACCGACCCTTTCATGCAGCCGTAGATTTGAGTGGGCCCCATTAATTTTTGCAATGAGAAAACTTGGTATTCAACCTTGCTAGTTCACATTGCAAAATAAACCTTGGATGCAGATCTCTTTTCTTTATTTTCTCGACTGTTGATCTTCATAACCACTACTCCTCTTTCACAATTTGAAATTGCGGCTATACCCGTACAAGTATGGTTTGTGAAATTGACCGAGACCGTAGATTTGACCAAGATCTCATCTCATTTGTCGAAGATTTTCGCTCTTTATTTCATTTCTCAATTTGGAAATGGGGGTTTGATCAAGCATGTCCGCTTGCGTGAAATGTTTTGGAGCCATTGATCCACCCTTCGATCAATCTTAGCCTTTTATTCTGGATACCATCCAATGCCACCAGCGCACCTACTGTTTTCTTCTTTTCCTTGCACCTTTGATAACTTGAAGGGGTGTTCACATGAAGTTTGAGGGAATGGGACCCTCATTAAACTCCTATCAGGCCCCTAAATCAAATGTTAAAAAATGGAGTGTTAATAACTGGCTCCATGAGGGATGCTATCCTCCCAGTGAGGTAGCAAAGAAACCTCGTAGACGAAGTGCCAAAACCATTGGGTTGCCTTCAATCTTTCTTTGGCATCTCCATTCTACTCTGAGTTACTGCTTCAGCGAATTCATGCCACACTTGCAAATCATTTCAGTGACTGTAAACCTATGCTCGTAACTAAAAATGAAAACAAACTAAAACAGTAATGAAGGAAATGCTCGATAACTACCAAGCTTATTTTTTCCTACCTACTCTACCTAACGTTGTGCACAAGTCTGATTAAGTGAAATCAGACTTCCAATGAAGCCAATCAAGCAACTTGCCTAATAGTTTTGTTCTTTTATTGTGCTTGATGGATAGAAATGAAATAGATAATGGGAAAAGGCAATGACAAACAAACTGATCTTCAAAGTAGGGATGCAACCAATCATTGCCTTCCCCTAGACCCTCCATGTATTCGGCTACGAGGTCATAGAAATCACGGCAACCTCCAACATGTTATGTCATCTGTTCACGAGGAGGATGTCCAAAACTCTCCCCCTCAGATGGTTCATCAGGATGACCCTTGGAAGATTGTAGAAGAGGACCCACAGAACCTTTCTTCAATGGAACATCCCAAGTTCCGCTTGAAATTTTTGTAACAAGAGCTTGATGTGCTTCAAGAGGGAGGTCCCCTGCTTCTCTAGTGGAACCGAGTAGGCATATTCCTCCTGTGTGAGATGGCACTTCTGGAGGCAGAATATCAGAAAATGTGTTTATTTGGATGCTACTACATCCGTCTTCATAGCTTGTCCCTTCATTACAGATTCCCAATCTATTAGTAGCATGAGAGGAATCGCCTGGCTGCTTCTTCTTATCATCTTCTTTCCTGTACAAGCTTATGGTCTGTGCCATCTCTTCTTCTTTCTATTTTTGCTTGGAGGCTTTAATCATGTGTCGCATTAATTCAAAAGAGGTATAACACAAGGGTAGGCTATCACCTCCAGTGCCCTTATAATCCTTTCCTTCTTCAACCTTCTGATCTCATATTGCATCTTGAATATTTTCATCAGCAGGATTTATTTCAATAGCTGGCTCATCAGGTATATTCTGCGGGTACTCTTCCTCATATTCATCATACACAGGCATACCAAATTCCTTCTTAAAATTATCCTTTGCGGACCAGGGGCGGTGCAGGTCGCCCTCTTCAGAGAACAATCCTGCAGGACTACCTACTCTTGCATCTGAGGGAATCCTTTGCAACATTACTCAAATGAATCCGATTGAAATATTAGCCAAGCCTGGTACCATCGAACATGTTCATGTTGGGTAGAACTACTTGACAGATGAATCTAAAGCATATAAGGCATTTTTCAAAGAATTTCGTGATATTTTTTCCTAGTCCTATGAAGAAATGCCAGGGATAGACCCATCCATTGTGGTTAATGAAATTAAAACCTATCCCACGGATAAACCTGTTAGGAAAAAACTAAGGCAAGTCCATCCACAGAAGGCCATAGATATTAAAGCTGAAATAGAGAAACTTTTCAAAGCTGGGTTATTTATCCTGTACCCCTAATGAAATGGGTATCGAACATTTTCCCTGTCAATAAAAAGCAGGGCACCATTAGAGTCTGTATCGACTTTAGGTATTTGAATAAATCTTGTCCCAAGGACAAATTTCCTACTTTGCACATCGATCATATTATCGACAACTGTGCCAAAAGTGTCATCTTCTCATTCATGGATGGATTTTCTGGCTATAATAAGATTGAGATATTACCCACTGATCAACACAAGACGACATTCATTTTCCCGTGTGGAACCTTTGCATATAGGAAGTTACCATTTGGCTTAAAAAATGATGGAGCCACATTCCAGCATGTGATTTCACATACGTTTAACGATATTAAACATATTGTTGAACCGTACCTTAATGACCTCCCTACTTATTCACAGCAACGGGAGGACCACCCTAGTCATCTTAGAGACATTTTCCTAAGATGTCGTCACTATAATATACGGCTCAATATACATAAATGTGTTTTCTGCGTTGAGATGGGACGTCTATTAGGTTTTGGGGTCTCTAAGGAGGGTATCCAAATAGACCCTTTGAAAATTGCCTCCATTTTAGCTCTACTAGCCCCAACCAATCTCCTCGAACTCCAAATTTTTCAAGGGAAGGCAAACTTTCTCTGTCGTTTCGTGTGCAATTTTGCAGAGAAAACACATGGTTATATGCGTCTCCTTAAAAACTACACTCCGTTCTTTTGGGATGACCAAGCCCAATGCACCTTTGATAATCTCAAACACGCTATGGCTCATTCACCCATGATACACCCCCCAGATTATTCAAAGGACTTTCTCTTGTATATTGCTTCCTCCACTACTACCATTGCTATCGTTTTGGTGCAGGAGAATCCCAATGGTCAAGAGCACGTGATTTACTATGCTAGTAAGAATATTATGGATTCTTAAACCTGATATTCACGTGTGGAGAAGTTAGCATAGGCCACGGTCATTGCTGTACAAAAATTTTGTCACTACATTTTGCTCCACACAACCATTGTATTGGCATACCAGAACCGTATGTATTTTATCCTGACTCGTCAAGTGCTCAGGGGAAAGTACTCCTGATGGATAGTCATACTACAGGAGTTTGACTTGGAATTTGCCAAATCTACATCAAAGAAATACTTGGTCTTTCTGGATGAATTCCTGTTCCTGATAAACACTACCGATCCAGGGTATGGATATTTGCTTATTTATCTCCAAACACAAAGATTTCAGCCACATATATCCCTTGATGATCGTCGTCGTATCCATCACCACGCGAAATACTACCTCATCCTGAATGATACCTTGTATAGACGTGGGATTGATTCTATTCTTCGGCGATGCCTCAATCATGAGGAAGATGAACATGTGTTGAATGATTGCCACTCTGGAGCATGTGGTGGTCATTTGTCTGGGATGGCTATAGCCCAGAAAATCCTTCATGCTGGCTATTTCTGGCCTTCAGTCTTCAAACACTGTCATGAGGCTGTTAATAAATTCCCACCTTGTCAACATTTTTATCCCAAACATCACACTCATCTTGCTCCGTTACACCCCGTCATTGCCATTGGCCCATTTTCCAAATGGGGGATTTATTTTATGCATTGTAATCCTACCTCAGTTGGGGGGCATGGTTACATCATTATAGCCATTGACTATTTTACAAAGTGGGTTGAGGCCATGCCTACATATGCGGAAGATGGTAAGACTTTCGCTCTCTTCTTATTCAATGATGTCATAGCTAGATTTGGAGTTCCACAGTCCATTGTCACTGATCATAGATCACATTTCTGTAATTAAATGATGGAGGAACTAAGTGCCAAGCTAGGTTTTCCCCATGAAAACTCTATGCCATATTATCCGCAAGCTAATGGTCGGGTAGAGCCCATTAACAAAGTTTTGAAGACTATGCTTGGTCGGATGGCTGGAAACCATAAATCCAACTGGCACCATGTCCTTTTCTCTGCTCTTTAGGCTTACAAGACTTCAGTGAAAACAACTACTATTTTCACACCTTTCCAGCTTGTCTATGGACTTGAAGTTGTCTTACTGATTCAATGTCAGATTCCATCCTTGAAACTTGCCGTTGAACTTCTCTCAGACACTTCCACAGAGGAAGAGATATTTTTGTACTTGAATAACCTTGATGAAACTCGAAGGGATGTTGCCTTAGCTAATGAGGCACATAAGAAATGCGTCAAGGCACAGTATGATAAATTCGTCCAACCTCATGCCTTTAATGAGGATGACCTAGTTTTGACTTATGATCAGAGATATGAAAAACTAGGGAAAGGAAAGTTCGAGTCCATGTGGTATGGTCCTTTTGTTATTTCTAAAGTTTTAGAGAAAGGGGCCTATGATCTCATAGACTATGATGGAATCCCTTTAGGGAAACCTCGCAATGGGTTGTACCTGAAGAGGTACTATGCGTAGATCTCTCCTGGATAGTATCTTGTATATATGTATATTGCTTGAATTTCAGTGTGCTTTGAGTATTTTCAATATGGTTTTGATTTTAGTGTCTGTATCTGTTTATACCATGTTTTGGTCATGCAGAGCAGATGGATTTCTACGGCTTCACTGATGGTTCTTTCCACCACAACTTGAATCTTTCCTTGGCTACTTGGGTCCTCTATTCCCCATCTAAAGATTTGGTTAGTTCATGAGTGATTTGTATTGGTCCCGCTACCAACAATATCGCCGAGTATCAAGCAATCATAGGTCTTCTGACTGAAGCTACCTCCCAGGATGTTCGTAATTTGATAGTCTTGATGGACTCACAACTCATGGTTTGTCATCTAAAACATGTTTATACCATTAGGAACCCGACGCTTCTCTACCTCTTTCGGAGGGTACGCTTGTTAGAAAGGTCATTTGAAACCATCATCTATAGGCATATCCCTAGGGAACATAATGTAGTTGCTGACTCATTAGCTAATTGCATCCTAGATTAGCATATTTCCNATGGTTCATTGTAAATAAACAATTAAAGACACATAAAACTCATGTAAAATACATTCACCATTTGAGACATATAAACACCAGGTAAAAGTCTATATATATATAAATGAACATGTTTACAAAAATTAGGTCACGAGACCTCCTCTGAAGCACGTAGGATTTCAGGTAAAAATCACCATACAAAATCCGGAAGCTATCAGCTTTTAGTAGATACATCATGCATACATCGTCTAGTGATGCTCGTGGCAGCACATCACTGCCCGGGATACTCTATGTAGTAGTCTACTAAACCGACCCGGTACTCCCACTGTAGGTCTCTGATACCTCAGAAGGAGGTCATCAATGGAAGCGTTGAGGATGTCTAGGGTCAACCTCTCTAGGTTTTCCTCTAACTCCCTGGTCACATTATCACCCTGCGGTATGAAGCGGGCCCCAACTTGTCTATCCAATGGAGAAGCTTCCCTAGGTCGCGCTGCTCCGAATTCTGCATGAAAATATCCAAGTCTTGTTACTTAACATAAAAAATATAAAACATCAAAAACATAAAAACAGTATGTCCATTTTAGGGTTTTTTTATTCTTACCAATGTCACCCCTCTGTCCACCAGCTGGGATTGGTAGGTCAAGGTCTCTGCTGAAGTCTATACCCACATATGCATAATCCTCCACCATGAGGATCTGATCTCTCAACAATCGGAAGAACGGGTCACCAAACTTCACCTTCCCCCTACCCACTCTAATACGAGCCATAATCTAGACCCACCTCAGCATGCAAGAGTCCTGTGCTCTCATCTCTATAAAGACCACCTGGGGTCTCATTTGTGGAACCTGATTGAAGAAGAAACAGGCTAGAATGGAACCAAAACTGAACTGCTTCAGTTCCCCCTGCTAACACTTAGTCAGCAGATCCTTGAATATTGGAAGCATGGCTTCCGCCTAGTTGAATACTGTAGGTGCCATGGCCTCTATGGCATAGAGAATATCTGATCTAGAAGCCTAGTGCACTCCTTGGCTTCCCGCCACTCTCTGCATAGTAAAAAATACAGTCCGTAAAGGTCCATCTGTCACTGTTTTTATGGGGATTTTCTTCCCCAATGTCCTTGTCCTTGGAATACAGTGACGATCTATCAAATCTTATGTGGTAATATCCCTTCCTCAGGAACCTTTCAGCGAGATGGGGGCACCCCGTCTCGAAAGTCTAGTCAAGAAGTAGATGTCCTCTACCTCCACTGTCAAAATGTGAGCACCAACCTCAAAGTGTTGTTGCTCTGAATTTCACATCCAGAGTATGTGCTCTAGCAATTGCTCATGTGATACCATACTAGGAGTCTGAAAAAAATTTAGGAGCCCACAATATCGTAATGTGACTATGCAACCCGCATTCCTTTCGGTAAAAGTATCATCATTATCATGATGTCTTTCCTTCCATATCACCATTTTTTATCAGCAAGAGCCTGCCAAAAACAATCACAAGACCCATTAGAATCATTCTTAATCATTCAAATCAAAAGAAATGATCTAGTTTTTCTTATGTCAAGAGTTTTACATCTTCACGGCCGGCACCGTCTGTGCGCCATTGAAGATAGGCAGTGGCACCGCCTATGCGCTTTGTTTTCGGCATGGTTCTAGCGAGGTACTGTGTATCTTGCAAGGGATAAGCACGATGCCTATGCCCATGATTTTAGGGCTTTCCATACAAGCCTAAAACACCATTCAAAATCAAAATTGAGACTATGAAAGGGAAGAGTAGGGTTTGAACTGTTACCTGGAGCTGACGGTGCTCGAATCCGACAATAGAAGCTCCTGATATCAGCAGTTGAATATCTGGCTAAGAAAGTGCTCCAAATGCTCTCCGCTATGGGTAAATAGTAAAATGTTTTGATTTTTCACTATTTACATGACTTTTATACATATTTTTGGGTTTGACATGCTATAGTTTTGGTTTAAAATCACTTATTGCTAAAAATCTACCAATCATAATCCCTTAATGTCAGTTATAAGCGCATTTAACACTTATTTTCGAGTCGTTGTAGGATAGAAGAACCATAGCAGCAAAGTTTTGGGAGTTCGTTTTTGACTTTTTCGTACTACCATAAAACGGTAAAAGTCGATGAGAATTTGTTATGACACTTTGGTCATGCTCTTGAAGCCTAGTATCAAAGGTCTGAGTTCGTTTCTGATTCTTTCCAAGCTCGTAAAAACTAACATTGTGTAAAGAGACTTAATGGAGTCTTCTTTAAAACTCTTTTTGAGCTCTTTAAATACGAAAAGATCGTCGAGCGATCTTGTCTTCTTCATGCTTGTTAAAATATTTGAAGAGTCGTCTCTCCGATGGTAGGTTATCTCTTTTTTGGTTCAAATAGACTATTTACAAAAAAGGAACACTCCTGCCAATCATGACTGCAAGAGTTCTCTAAGGTATGATTTTACACTTTTTCGAGCCTTATGGACTAAATCATATGAAAAAGGACCCTTTGGAGTCTTCTTCCGTAGTCATTCAGACTCTCTAAACATGAACGATACCGAATTTTCTTTCATTGGACTTGTTAAATTAAACATTGAGAGACCTGTTTTGGGAACGAACCCCTCCTCTCTTAGGTTCATAAAACATATGAGTTTGGACTTGTCTTCGGACAAGCTATACCAAGTGTTTGTTACCCTCTTTGAACTCGTAAAACTGAAAAGAGGCACTCATCAATCATGATGGTGGAAATGGGAAGGGAATTATTTTGCAAATAAATCGCAGTAGTTTGTCATTACCTTTGAACATGGAACTTGTCTGCATATCATGTCAGTAAATTGGGTATTCAGTTGATCTCCTTGACGATACAATTTCATGAGCCATTCCACTCCTTTGAGTCTTTCAAAAGAATGCATTGTCCACTGTCGCACTGTGTGTTTGTTCCGTCAGTCATGCTACCAAGTCTTATGTCGTGCCGCCCGATGTTCAAAGGGAAGTTGAAGAAGTTTTCCTATGCAGTTAAAATAGTCTCTGCGTCAGTACTTTTGAGTCAGTCTTGTGGTTACTGCATTCACATCATTCCAGAACTATGTTCCAAGTTTCGTGTCATCGATGTGGGACTCATCATGGCCCTCCTTCGACGAGACTATTATCATCGACATCGGCTCATTATATGGGAAATAGTCTTAGAAACAAAAATTTATTACCTTGAGATCTATATTCCTTAATGATATATTCTCTCGCTCTCGACATAGGTTCACATAATTTACCTTTGATCGATAGAATCGACTGGGTGTTCGACATCAAGTCATCTATTCACACTTAGTAGATTGTACTAGGGTACCTTGGGAATCATTGACATTAATGGTGATACCCCTCGCACTTGTTAACGGTTCACAACATTGACCGGTAATCAAGTGGTTTCTACCATGTTCGACTTCAAATCATTGTAATCACATGGATAGAATCATACTTTGTGGAAGGAGAGATGAAGACCCTGGCTATTTGTTTAGCGCTCATTGCTTTCCCTGGGTTGCGATGGAGTTTTGTATATCTAGCATGGATCCACATTTGTATGGTCGTGGCTATGCTCAAATTTGCATCTATATGACATAGATCTACGTTGTATTTCTGGTAGATATGTCCAATTTTAAGTCATCTATCACATGGATCTACGCTAGTAGCCATGCTTTTTTATTCCAACTCATGGATCTACCTTGTATTGGTCTGTAGCCATGAGTTGGTTACTTTTTTCTATGAGTCAAAAATATTGATGTACTATAGATACCTACTAGACAACATTATCCAATCAAGCTGACATTTTCATCTCTAAGTGACAACTTGTTCTCTCAAAGCTTTCGCTTATCGTATCCCTCTAATCTCATGCTTTGGGGGGCATTCTGTTTTACCCCAATCCTATCACCATCATGTGATAAGACCTTTAACTTCCATGTTTTCCCTTAATCCCAGCACTTGGAGTGGAAACCTATTCTATTTATCAATCTTACATGAAAAAACTTAGCACCACGCTTTCCTTGTGTCCCATGAGTGGTACCTTGCTCGCATCGCCTATACCCTGTTTTCCATAAGCGGTGCCACTTCCTGTGGCCTTTGGTCCATAAGTGTTTCTCATCTAAATCACTGTATCATAAGAGAAGAAAAGAGGCACCCTAGGTAAAATGGGAAAAAGAGAAGTTTCTTGAGGCTTCTAGATCATGAGCCTCATGTCCTTCCTTATCCCTATCATTATGGGTCAGTTGAGCTTGAGATACCCCATCATATGATCTTAGAGGCCACCTCATCCACAATTCTCTCAACTATCCCTATCCATTGAGCCTTATAAATACAAGCTCATGTCCATAGTTGAGGGGGATAACTATAGAGGTATTGTTATGCTGTTGGATTGACTTCCTAGACCAAATCATTGGAGAGTATAGAGAGAAAAGTTGGAGCTTATGGGGATGAGATGTTGGTTTCATGGAGATGTCTATCAACACTAAGGCAATGGTTGTAGGATTCTCCATAAATATTTAATGCAAAGCTTATTTCTGTCCCACATTNTTATTTTATTGAAATTCTATTGGTTCTTGAATTCCAACTCAAAAAAACTTATTTTGGCATGTTTTCTTATAAGGCCCATTTTAGACCCCAAATTTCCTCTAATGACTGTTGTTTTGATTTCACATGTACATGTTGTTAGATTCCTTAGTCACTAACATGGATAAGTAGATGATGTTCTGGTAGATTTGATTTGTTTGCATGTTTGATCTATTTGCAGGTACACAGGTTCACTATCAAAGGAGCATTCCAGGTGTCTATGACATCTAGGGAGGGTCTTCATCCTTTTTCATTCACTCATTTGTTCTGGATCTGAACCATTCAAACCAAAGGAACAACTTCTGTCTACAGAAGGTGAGCTTCTAGATCATGAGCCTCATGTCCTTCCTTGTCCATATCATTGTGGGTCAGTTGAGCTCGAGATCCCCCATCATAGGATATTAGAGGCCACCTCATCCACAATTCTCTCAACTATCCCTATCCATTGAGCCTTATAAATACAAGCTCATGTCCATAGTTGAGGAGGAGAACTATAGAGGTATTGTTATGTTGTTGGATTGACTACCTAGTCCAAATCATTGGAGAGTATAGAGAGCAAAGTTGGAGCTTATGGGGATGAGATGTTGGTTTTGTGGAGATTTATATCAACACTAAGGAAATGGTTGTAATCTTCTCCATACATCTTTAATGCAAATCTGATTTCCATCCCACATTACTGTTGTTTTGATTTCACGTGTACATGTTGTTAGATTCCTTATTCACTAACATGGATAAGTAGATGATGTTCTGGTAGCTTTGATGTGTTTGCATGTTTGATCTATTTGTAGGTACATAGGTTCACTATCGAAGTAGTATTCCAGGTGTCTACAAAATCCAGGGAGGGTCTTCATCCTTTGTCATTCACTCATTTGTTCTGGATCTGAACCATTCAGACCAGAGGAACAACTTCTGTCCGCAGAAGGTGAAATATTCCTAGTTATAAAACCATATCTATGCTAATCCAAATTAGATTATGTAATATACTACAAGTATATAATACCTAGGATAATCCATACAAAGTGGAAAATACAGAAATATTTTTCCCTAGGTATCGTTTGAGTTGGGTTGAAAACTACCTCCACGAGTTGTCCACAAAATCTTCCTAGTATCCACTGTTTTGATCATATATTGAGTTCCTTAAATTCAAATATGATTATATAATTTTTTTAAAAATCCTAATACTATATAAAAACCATCCCAAATGGTTTTACATATATTTTACCCTCTTAGATACCCCTTCCATCCATTTCGAAATTGTTACCATGTGTAATCCCATTCTTCCAATTCCCCGTCAAGTCCCTCCAAAAATATCCCAACCCCCTCCAACTCTGAAATTATAATTCTTTAGTATAAATAATATATAAAATTAGAGTACATAACCTCACTAATCATTCATAATACACACCAATCTTTCCAAATTCAAATAAATGAATTTACCCTTATCCCTCGGGAAGTGTCAAGTTGAAGGACCTAGTTTGCATATGATGGTGTACCTAGGTAGCCTTGTAGTAGAATTCAGCAGTATCTAATTTTAAAACATAAATGGTACCAATATGTTGTGCAAATTATTCTTGATCTTGAGTATCCCTTGTTTTCCATCATCACATTAGCGTCTCCCTTGTCCCTTTTGATTTGGTGTGCTTAGATTTCGATTTGGGTACATCACAATTGTATCAGAGCATGATCCTTGAACCTATGCATTGTATCATCCATTGAAGAAGAAGTTGCATACATTTATTACTATGATGATTATTATTATGAGGATTATGACTATTATGAGCAGTATGAGGAGTACTGTAGACAGTATGAAGAAGAGGTGCCCTATGTCGTAACTTTTTAGTTTCCAAGGAATAATGGATATTCTTATGGCCCTATATATGTGGAAGAATACACGAGTCCTTAATATTCAATGTCTATATTTAATGATTCCCAAGAGAAGACAAAGGAGGTCATTCAGTACCTCAAGAAGTATTATGCAATGAATAAATAGGTTTGGAAGATATTATCTTTCAAAGAGTATTGTGATTTGGAGATCAAGAGATTGTTTTAGGACCCCTATAGAAAAGAAAACAAAAAAATATCACACATATGATTGAAAAGATGTGCAAATAAGTGGTTCCTAGTATGTTTCCAAAGGAGGCCAGGATAGATGTGCTTATGGAATCATGGTTTGTTAGAGAAAGCAAGAAGGTCCAAGTCAAAATCCTCCCTGATGAGGGTTGTACATCACATGAGCATGATGAGACCACCACTCATGCTGCTAAAGAAGACCAATACAGAGAGACAAATGAATGAATGGATATGGATAGTATAACATCTACTTATGGATGCACAAGCCACTATGGAGAAACTACTGATCATTTGTTCAAGCATTTCTAAGACACTTACTGATAGGTGTCATGATGGGGTAATTTCTAATGAGTGCCCAAGTTTTGCAGAGACATCTACTAATGGATTCCATGATGGAGAGGTACCTACTGATGGGAGCCAAGGAGATTCATCTACTCATGGATTCTCATTCCTCTATTATGGTTACATAGAGACTCCACTTGATGATACTACTACAAGTACAAGTTCCCATGAGTCTGAAGAAGAAGAATATTTTGTAGTAGAGGAAGAGGTCCTAGGATCGATCTCACCATCACCAAATAAGTTGCATGAGGTTGATTCACTGATAAATGATGATGAGTTTTTCTCTCAACCTTCTCCCTTTTAAATTCCACTCAATATGAGAAAAGGAATATCAAGGATACCGTACACATTCTCCATGACACACATGGTTCAGTGTCACAATCTTGTTGGAAATTTGCTTCAGTGGAGGATCCACCTTCACTTGAAGCCGTGGAGAATATTTAGAAGGCATTGTATACAATCAAAGCTAACTTGTTGCAATTTATTTCTAATAGATATGATTTTCTTGAGCTTGTGGATATGTATCATGGTGCATCTTTAAGGAATGCAGAATAGGTTGAAAAGCTCACTCTTAAGTTGGAAACCACCCAGGATTCTTTGAAGTGTACTCAATATGCACTTCAAGAATATAAGATTCTGATTAAGCAGCTTCATGAGAAGTTTCCAAGATCATTTTGTTCCTCCTACTCTCACATGGTTTATTTCACTCTTGATTGCATGGGGGAACCTCATAAGATGGTGGATCATGAGGTAGGTTCTATTTCATATGTGCTTAAAGAGACTATAGATGAGCTTGATGAGATCGAAGCACATGTCACTTGCAAGCCTACAAAACTAATTTCTCTCATGGAGTTAGTCATGTCTCCATTGAAGAAGCAAAAGAGCTAATTAGTGCTGGACCATCCCTTGATGGATTTGATGTATCCACATATTTGGTGGATAATTGTTGCAAATAATTGGTTCATCCTACTTCATCCTACACTGTTACTTATTTCAGTTTTCATCCTAACAAAATTTGGGTGAAGTGTTTTTTTTTTGTTGGTGACACATGAAGGGTATGAGACTCCTACACGTCATGGTGATACTATGTTATGTGCACCATTTCCTTTTGAGAATAATTTACATCAATTTTTATTTGTTTATGTCACTTCTATTCATGAATGCACTTCATTGAGCCACTTGGAGGCTCCTTCTTTGATTCATGGAGGTTCTTCATCCATTTCTTGGATGATAAAACACGTGATGAGAAATCTTGATATATATTGTTCTTTCTTGTAGAAATATGGGACATGGGACTGTTTCCTATGTCATTGGATCATATTTGAGCATTATATTCAGTCGTGACCTTCCACAGCTTCCTTTCTGCAACATCCTTTCTACAACATATATTTTCCACATTTACCTTTCCACACTCATTTTTCCGTAATTATATTTATGCAACAAAAATCCTTCCTCAATTGCGATTTGCAGATTGCAGTTGTGCATTTTGACTTTTCTCAAAAATTCCTTCTGCAATATCCTTTCTGCAACTACCTTTCTGGAAGATACTTTCTGCACCGTTTATTTCTTGCGAACTCTTCCCTAACTAATGATATTCAGATCATAAGCTAATTGTGGATTATGGGTTTTCTAAATTTCTTGAAAGTGCTTCCCCAATTTGATTTCTGCAAGTTTTCTTCCGCTCCATAGATCTCATGCGGACTCTCTCCTAATCATCAATCTTAGATCAGATGTGGATTTTGGATTGTGGGTTTTCCAAATTCCTTAAAAGTGATTCCACAATATTTCTTCTGCGCCATTGATCTCATGCAAACTCTTTCCTGATCGTCGATCTTGGATCAGATGCAGATTGTGGATTGCGAGTTTTCCAAATTTCATGAATATGCTTCCAGAATTTCCTTTCTATAATATTTATTTCACACCGTGTATCTCTTACAGAGTCTTTCTTGACCACTGATATTCAAATTACGAATTGCGGATTACGGAGCCACACTTTCCCATTTTGGGCTTCTGCAACTTTGTTTTTCTTGGACCATTGATTTCATTGTGGATTCACTCATGGTCGTCGATCTATGATCAAATGTGTATCTTCACTTTTCTTGTGCGAAAATAATTCATCACCGTCGATCTTCTCAAAAACAGCTTTAGCAATTTCTCTCGACTTATCTGGGCCATCCAATTCTTCACTTCATTCTAGTGTTCAAAGATTTTATTTTCCATGCATATCTATTTTGCAGGTCTTATTACAGACCATTTATCTTTGTCTCTTGAATGATCTGGTTCATCCAAATAGCATCCATGCTTTGTTATGTTATCTTCCACTGCTTACTTTGCGGATCTTCCCCTTTTATTCGACCCTATCATTGATCTAAAATCAGATTTTGGAATTCCTTTGTCTTTCACTAAATTTTCCTTGTCATCATGTTTACTGGTTATTCCTTTTTCATTACTAAACTCTTTTGACATCAATTGACAACTATTTTCAACATTCTCCCCCTTTGGCATTGATGGCAACATTTTCTCTTGGCCAACTTTCTCCCCGTTTGATGACAATGACAAAGGATTCCTTCTGACAACTCCCCCTATTAACGTGTCTCCCACTAAGATTATGCTTATTCTCCTACAACTATTGTAAGGAGATTACTCCCAACTTTCATCTAAGATGCTCAAAAGCTTCCTTCAGTATTGGTTTGGTAAAGATATCAACAATCTGTTCTTTTGTGTCAACATACTCTAGTTTGACAACTTTATGGGATACTTGTTCTCTTAGGAAGTGATACTTTATTGGTATGTGCTTTGTCTTGGAGTGCATGATAGGATTTTTTGACATATTTATGGCACTGGTATCATCACAAATTATTACTATTGGGTGCTCATACTTCACAACTAAGCCTTATAGTGTCTTCTTCATCCAAATGACTTGAGTGCAACATGATGCAACAACAATGTATTCAGCTTCTACTGTGGAGAGTGAAATGGAGGATTGTTTCATACTGAACCATGATACCAAACAATTTCCCAAGAAGAATGATGCACCACTAGTACTTTTTTTATAATCAACACTTCCTACCCAATTTGCATCAGTAAATGCCTTTAAGGTGAAGTTATTATTTTTTGGATACCATAATCCATAATCCATAGTACCTTTTAGATATCTAAGAATTCTTTTTACTACAGCCACATGTGTTTCTTTTGGGGCTTATTGGAATCTGGAAACCAAACCTACATCCTAGATTACATCTGGTGCAGTAGCTATTACATATAATAAACTACCAATCATTGACCTATGCATAGTATTATCCACTTCTGAGGATTCATCACTCTTTCTTAATTTACAACTAGTGACCATAGGAGTACTAACAGGTTTGGATTCTTCCATTTTGAATGTTTTCAACATTTGTTTGATATACTTAGTTTGAGAAATGAAAATTCTTTTTTCTGATTGAGATACTTGTAAACCTAGAAAGAATATTAGTTCTCCTAACATTGACATTTCAAATTCTTTCTTCATTTCTGATGCAAAGTTCACACTCAGAATTTTTAGATCACTTCAAAATATGATATCATCTACATAGACTACCACAATGATCATATTTTCATTTTCAAAATTTATGTACAAATTACTGTCAGTGGGCCCTCTTTTATATCCTTGTTGTTTTAAATAATTGTCAACTGTAGAGAACCATGCCCTTTGATCTTGTTTAAGTTCATAGAGCGCTTTCTTAAGTTTGCACACATAATTTATGTTTTCTGACAAGATAAAACCTTTAGGCTACTCAATATAGACTTGTTATTCAAGTTCTCCATTAAGGAATGCAGATTTTACATCCATTTGATATACTTTAAAGTTTTTGTAGCATGCAAAATCTAAGAACATCCTAATGGCTTCAAGTCTTGCCATAGGTGCAAAAGTTTCTTCAAAGTCAACACTTTCTACTTGAGCATATCCTTTACATACTAACCTAGCCTTGTTTCTTGTCACATGACCATGCTCATTGAACTTGTTCTTAAATATCCATTTGGTTCCAATAGCGTTCATATCCTTAGTTCTTGGGACAAGTTCCCAAGTTTGGTTCTTTTCTATTTGACCAAGTTCACCATTCATGGCACTAATCTAATCCTCACTTTTTCAATATTATTTAAATGTGTTGGGTTCTACTATCGAAAGTAATTCTTGTTCTTCATCAAACAAGTTTCTTCTTGTTTTAACTCATGATTCTTTGTCATCAATTATTTCGCTTTTAGGATGATTTTTTTGGACCCACCCAGATGATGTTTTTGTGTTTGATCTTTAGAAATATTCATTCTCATTTTCATGTGACTCTTCTTCCTCTACCTTGTCTTCTTCTTCTTATGAATTTTCTTCCTTTTTTGTACTTCCTTCCTTACCTTTATCATCCATTTCTTCATCATCCACACTACTTAGAATTTGTAGTCTTCTTGGTTTAGTATCATCAACAATTACATTTGCGCATTCTATGATCTTGTGCGACCTTAGATTATAACATCTGTATGCCTTTTCGGTGGAAGAATATCCAAGAAATATGTCTTCATCGATTCTAGAGTCAAACTTCCCTAGATTATCATCGTCTCTTTTTATGTAGAATTTCTTCCAAAATATATAAAATATTTTACTGAAGTTGGTCTTCGAAACCATAGCTCATAAGGATTTTTGTCACTATTCACTTTGATTTGTCCTATGTTTTGTACATAAATAGTTGTATATATTTCTTCTCTCCAATAACCAGCAGGAAGTTTTTCTTCATTAAGCATAGTTCTAGTCGCTTCTTGGACTATCCTATTCTTTCTCTCAGCTACTCCATTTTTCTTAGGGGTTTTTGCAGCTGAGAACTGTCTCTTGATTCCATGATTTTCACAAAACTCATTGAACTTATTTAAGGTGAATTCCCCACCATTATCTAATTTTAGACATTTAATTTTGTGATTTATTTCATTTTGAACAAGGGCTTTGAAGGCTTTGAATTTCATAAAGGCTTCTGATTTTTCTTTAAGAAAAGTCACCCAAGTCATCCTTGTATAGTCATCAATTAATAACATAAATTAATATTCACCTTGAATACTTTTAGTCCTTGTTGGTCCACAAAGATCAGTGTGAATTAATTCTAATGGTTGGGAGGTTGTATGTTCTTTCACCTTGAAGCTTTTTCTTGCCATGCTTCCCATGAAGACAATTTCTACAAACATGATTTGGTGGTTTTGTAATCTTTGGAAGATTTATTACAACTCCATTCTAACTAATTTTCACAAGATTGTCAAAGTTCAGGTGCCCCATCCTTCTATGCCATCGAAAACTTTCATCAATTTGTCTCATATAACATTGTTCTTCATTTTCTATAATATACACATTGCTTGGAGTTCTCACAATAGTTCCAACAAGTTTTCCTGAATCTTTTCCTCTGATTTCACACTTCTTGGAATCAAATATACATATGTGTCCTTGATCACATGTTTGGATCACACTCAAAAGATTAGGCTTTAAGTTATCTACAAGTAGAATATTTTCAGCTTTCATCTTGTCTCTAATAACCATTCTACCCTTCCCGATTATTTTATAGGATAGATTATCTCCAAAGGTGACTTTTCCCTTTTCTTTCCTTTTTAGGCTTAGGAACTTAGTTAGGTCACCTTTCATGTGTTTTGAGCATCCACTATCCATATGCCATAGATTTTGGTTTTCTATAGCACATAGAGCTAATGAACATTCCACATCATCCTTCCTTTTCCAAGCTACCCATTTTTTTTTTCCATAAGATTTTGATGTGTCATCCATAGGAATTACTTGTTTACACTTTCTAGCAATGTGTCCCAAATTACCACATTTGTAGCATTATGTACTATAAATCTATAAAGGACCAAAAGATTTGTAGTTTCTTCCTTTTGAATTGTTTCTAGTAATATTTTTCTTATAGAAAGAAGTATGTGATGTAATCCCTTTCTCCATAATAGTCTTTAGTTTACAATTTCTAGCCATATGTCCAAAATTGTTACAGGTGTAAAAATTTCCTAAAAAGAGTTGTTGATGTTTACTTGTCACTGGTATTTTAGGCATCACATCTGTTCTTTGTAAGGGAGAAACATATTTCTTACCTTATTCTCTTTGGATCATGTGTACAGCGATATAGCATCTTTTTATTTCCATCTTGATTTGTGCAAGAAGAATATCCTGGTTTTTCTTCGTCAAACCCTAATCCAGATTTGTCGCTTAATGGTATTTGAACACTTAGGTTTTCATCTAAAGTACTTGAACTATTTTCAAACGTTGATTTGATTGATTCTTCATCCAGTTTCTTTTGAAGGTGCATAATGTCTTGTTTAATCATTTCAAATTCTTGTATTCTCCTTTTGAACTGTTGTTCTAGATTGTTTTAAGCCCTTTCGACCTCTAGGACCTGATTTTTTAAGTCAACAATCATTATTTCTACATATTTTTTTTCTATTCAAATTATATCATGTCATTTTTTTATTTTTTGTACATCCTTCTTTACTTCTCTAATTCTTCATGAGAATTTATAAGTTATGCTTCAAGATCTACCACATCTTTTATTTCTTCTTCGGGAATTTCGCTTTCGAAACCCATCAATAGGACTTCAGCATCTTCACTTATTTCATCATTTTCATTGTCTTCTTTGGAGTAGAGGTTTTTCTTATTTTTCTGAAACTTATTCTTGTATATGTTATTATTATTTTGAACTTTCTTATGACACCGAGGTTCTTCATCATCGATATCCTCTTATATTGGGTAAGGACACTTTTTGGAAAATGTCCAATCCTTCCACAGTTAAAACATTTCAAGGGTATCTCCCCTTTGTACTTGCCAGTTCCTCTCTCAAGTTTCTTGATGAAGAGAGATTCCCCATAATATAGATCCTCATGTTGGATCTTGGATATGGATTTAAAAGCTGCTTCCTTCTTTTATGATCCATTTTCTCATGTTCTAATCTCATAAGCAGTGAATATCCCTTGTAGTTCATCTACTGTCATAAGTTTAAGATCATCTCATTCTTCTAGAGAGGATACCTTTGAATCATATCTCATTGGCATGGTTCTTAGTACCTTGTCAACTACGTCTTTCTCTTTAATTTATCCTCCAATACCTCTAATGGCATTAACAATTTCATATACTCTTAGAAGATATTTTGCAATATTTTCTTCCTCTTTCATTTTTAGGTTTTCAAACTCTCCTTTGTAGGTCTGGAATTTGGATTACATGACTTTGGGTTCTCCTTCATAGACACATTTTAGTTTTTCCCAAGCATGTTTGGATTTTTTGCATTACATGACTTTTACAAGTACTGATTATGTCAACCCATTCAAAATTGCATTTAGATATTTTGCATTGGCCTCATATAGGCTTAGTTCTCCTTCGTCTATAGCTACATCATCTGGTACTTTATATTTTGTTTCAAAATTACTCCAAAATTTGTATCCAAGAGCCATTAGATGGCATTTGATTCTTACGCTCCAGTATGCATAATTATCTCCAGTAAATAAAGGACGTCTGTTGGTGGCTAACCCTTGTTGATCCATAGTGATTTTCAATAGGATATTCCTTACAATGATTAAGTTGTAGTGAAGGATCCTGCACTAATACCAATTGTTGGAATATTGGATAATACTAAGAGGGGGGGGGTGAATCAGTATTTATAAATTTTAACAATCTAAACCACTTTTAATTTATTCATTAACACGCATGATAAACAAAAACACACAGAACACAAATTTATCATGGAAGACCAATTGGGTAAACCACCAATACTTCCTATTACTCCAAAATTATATTTTACAATTAGTGTTTGCGTGCTACTATAAACAAGGATGGTGCTACACCCTATTTACCAGCAACTACTGGAAGGAGGATACAACCACCTGGCTTTATCAACTACTACTGAAAAGGTGATACAACACCCTATTTACCAACTACCACTGGAAGGAGGCTACGACCCCCTAGCAAACCTGTTTCTTTCCCTAATGCCTCCCAACCTCCCTCATATGATAATTTGATCTATGAATTTCCTTCAATCGATCTTTCAATTGAATTTCCAATGACACTTCTTCGAAGGTTTAAAACTTTGTCTATATACCCTCAAACATATCTCTTCCTTCAGCAGTCACCTATCTTTATCATGAATCTTCACAGACAAATAAACTAATTTTGAATTACTTCCTAGTTCATCATTTTTAACTCTATTTAATTTATCATTCGCTACCTTCTACAGTTTCCTTTCTGCAATGTCCTTTCTGCAACAAATATTTTCTGCATTTACCTTTCCACACTCATTTTTACGCAATTATATTTCCGCAACAAAAATCCTTCCGCAATTGCCTTTCTGCAACGACATTTCTACAATTGCAGGTTGTAGATTGTGGTCGCACATTTTTTACTTTTCTCAAAAAGTACTTCCACAATTTCCTTTCTGTAACTACCTTTCCGCAAGATACTTTCTGAACCATTGATTTCTTGCATACTTATCCCTTGTCATTGATCTTTAGATCATATGCGAATTGCAAATTGTTGGTTTTCCAAATTTCTTGAAAGTGATTCCACAAGTTTTCTTTCGCTTCGTTAATATCATGTAGACTCTCTCCTGATCGTTGATCTTAGATCATATGCAGATTGTGTATTGCATAAGTTTTCCAAATTCCTTAAAAGTGCTTCTGCAAGATTTATTTCACGACGTCAATCTCATGTAGACTCTTTCCTGATCGTCGATCTTAGATAATATGCAAATTTTAGATTGTGATTTTTCCAAATTTCATGAAAATGCTTCCACAATATTTCTCCCGCATCCTCGATCTCTTGCGGAGTCTTTCCTGATCGTTGATCTTCGGATTGTAGATTGCAGATTGCGGAACCATACTTTCCCATTTTGGACTTCCAAAACTTTGTTTCTGCATTTTCTTGGACCATTGATTTCCTTGCGGGTTCACTCATAACCGTCAATCTATGATCAAATGTGGATATTCACTTTTCTTGTGGGGAAATCATTCACCACCATTGATATTTTCAAAAACGGCTTCTGCAATTTCTCTCGACTGATCTGGGTCGTCCAATTATTCACTTCATTCTAGTGTTTGGAGATGTTATTTTCCATTCATATTTGTTTTGCAGGTCTTATTATAGACCATTGATCTATGTCTCTCGAATGATCTAGGTCATCCAAATATCATCCACGCTTCAGAATGTTATCTTCCACTGCTTACTTTGTGGATCTTCCCATTTTCGTCGACCCTGTCATCAATCTACAATCCGATTTTGGAATTCATTTGTCTTTCACTAAGTTCTTCATGTGATCATGTTTACTAGTTATTATTTTGTCATTGTTGAACTCTTTTGGCATCAATTGACAACTATTTTCAACATAATTCCTCTTAATGGTTATGTGCATTAGACATGTGCACAAGCAGTGTGATCTTGGTATCTTCCTCACTTCTATTCATCACACTTGGAGCAATGGTTGGTTCATTGGCTTGAAGGATAAATCCTCTCTTCTTGAATCCATTTTTGCAACAGTTGGTGATGGTTTCCTACATGAGAAACATACTTTTGGATGTGCTTATGTTTTTCTTACAGGGTGTGATGATGACTTCCATCAGACTCTTATGCATTGCATAGGAGAATATATATTGCACCTTGTATTCTTGAGGATCACTTGGTATCTTGGAATATGTACTTGATCTTCACTAGATGCATGGTATGATGGTGGATAAGTTGGAGTTGTGCTTTGAGGAGATGATTCTCAAGGTGCAGTTGGGTATACTTTAGAGATGCAGATGGAAAACACACTTTCTATGTTCATTCATGATTTTCAATGGGTTGAGGATTATGGGAAATATTGATCTCATGATTATTAATGATGATTCTCCATGATAGTTTCTTTGTAGGTGAATGGATTGGTGCATGTAGATATCACTTCCTTCAATTGATGTATGTATGTATGGTCCATGGTGTAGTTGGATGTGGGGGTGGAAGGAATTAATGATGTGATGGTATTTCCATATTGTTTCTTCATTGATTGAAGACAATCAAATTTGGGAGGGAAGGATTGTCATGTTCCCAATTTTGGCCTAAGGAAAATTGGCCAAGGTCGCCTAGGAAAAATTCAGAAAAATTAAAATGGTGGCTAAAACAATTAAATTGCCCAAGTTAAAGTACCCTAAGGTTCAAAAAAATAATTATTATGGGATAAGTTGGCCACATAAGACCCCTAAGTCGACTTTTCACGCAAAATAGCCAAAGGGGATTAATTCAAGAATTTTTCCCACTTAATTAAGTCAAAGAGGTCATTATGAAAGTAATTGGGAATTTAATTAGTAATTGGGTCAAAGGGTTCATTTATGGAGGTAGTGGAACAATTATGGACCACTAATCACTCAATGGATGGTTTTGGGTGCTCCATGGTAATGGATAAAGGTGATTTTAGAACATGGTTTTCATTGGCCCATGGTATTTCCCATGGTATTATAGAATTCTCAAATATAAAAGGAGGCAAAGGAAAATGGAAAAGGCATGATTATGGATTTGTGTGTTATGTGAGGAAAGATTTATCTTCCTAAGTCTTGGGTGATGCTCCCATTGACAACAGTTGGGTGATGGCCCCCTTTTGCATCTAAGTAGCCAAGGCATTGATGAAATGGAGAGAAATATTTAGTTCTTTTCACTTTGCTTCAGTTAGATTTTTTCTATGTTCTGCTCCAATACTGAAGTTGGAGATCATATGATCATGCCCTTTGTTGTTGGTGGTCATACCATGAGATTAGTGTGCCCTTGTGCATTTCATATGATACATATGTAATCAAGTGTTCCTAATGCTAATATTATGCACTCCCATTTTTTTCTTATGGGTGTTTTGGTGGAGTATTCCGTCAATTGGGCGATTGTTTTATTATGGGTGTTTTGGTGGATTAGTCCATCAATTGGCCCATTGTTTTATGCGGGATCATTTTATGGCTCATCAATCATTCTCTCTATCCTTATATCTATTCATCTATGACGCTACTATTATTTATGCTATAATCATCCATTGTTTTGTACATGGTCCATTTGTATCCATATAAAATAATAACTCTCCATATTTCCTCCAAGGTCTCTCTTCTATTTCTAATGTCCAAAATTGTAATTTTGTAAGTGTCCTTGTATTTGGCTAATGAATGCATCTCCTTAAGTCTCAAAAATTATTGATTCTAATAATAAAAATGTTTTTGGTCCCATCTACATAGACACCTTCAAAAATTGTGACCCTTATACTCTCTTGGAAAGTTACAAACATAAAGAAATTCCCCTACTCTCAAACACATTGAAAATATGACCAGTTTTGGAACATGAAGAAAAAACCAGACCTATGCTAATATAAACTAGGTTCTTTAAGTTAATTCAAGTATATAAGACCTAGGGGCATCCATACCAAGTGTAAAATCCAAAATTATTTTTTCCTAGGTACCGTTTGAGTCAGGTTGAAAACTACCTTCATGAGTGCTCCATAAAATTTTCCTAGTATCCATTGTTTTGAACATATCTTGAGTTCCCTAACTCCAAAAATGATTATATAAGTTGATGCATAATCCTAAGTCTCTGTAAAGACTCCCCAAGTGTTTATATATATATTTACCCTCCTATATACCCCTTCCATTTGTTTCAAAATCATTACCCTATGCAGTCTAAATATTCCAATTCCCCTTCAAGTCCCTCCAGACCTCTCCCAAACCCCTAAAACTCTATAATTCTGATTCTTTAGTCTACATACTCTTCAAAAATAGATCACATATCCTCACTAATCATCCCTAAGCTACCCCAATCCTTCCAAATTCAAATAAACCACTTTACCCTTATCCCTCAAGAAGTTTCAAGTTGAAGGATCTAGTTTTCATATGCTAGTGTACCCAGGTATCCTTGGAGTAGACTTCTGCAGTAGTTGATTTAGAAACATAAATGGTCCAGGTACATTGTGCAAAGTATTCTTGATCTCGACTATACCTTGTTTGTCATCATCACATTAGTGTTTCCCTCATCCCTTTTTATTTGGTGTGCCTAGATTCTGATTTGGATACATCACATTACACATGCCATGCTCATGCATATTTAAACATGATAGTCTCCCCCAAGATGAGTCAATAAATCCATAGGAGAGTTACTCTCAAACCAACAAATATGGTGTGTTCATCTCAACATCTTAACACTTCCAAACAAAAACAATTGTATCTCAGTCATAAGAAAATATTTTTCAATGAAAAAGAAAATATTCCTTACTGGAAATGACGTTTTGGATGCAATGGAATAGGTCTCACAACCTAGAAATGACCAGAAATATATGAATCGGAACATATGGTTGCACCCTTCTCAACATCATGAGAATACCACAACTACACCTTTTGCCATCTAAACTTTCCCTTCCATCTACTCTACCTTGTGAATTGTGATTCCCCTTCACATCACAAGCCCTTAGAACATCATCACCTTCACCCATAATTTATGAGCTAGATTTAGACAGAGACAATAAATGGGATAAGGACTTATGTTGTGTAAGAATGGATCAGTCTTCAATCCCCAATACAGGATCTTCAAACCTTATTACAAGGCCTTCAATATTTAGCAATACAATGCCTCTTCTACTTGAGAGCATGTAGAGAGATCAGAGAGAGAGAATAAGAATGAAAGAGATACAATTCGAATCCTTCTATAGCCATTCGAATTCTTAAGGGAGTAACTCCAATTCCAAGAGAGGTAACTCAAATTTACTAGGGGTTACTCAATTCATGAGAGAGAGGTTAAAATTAGACATTCCCTTTCCCAGAATAGCAAGAGGTGAAACAAATTATGGGAGTTACATTTTACAAAAAGTGCAAGATAAAAATAGCTAGTGAGGGTGCACTAGTACATGAGGGCCATCATAAGAGGCTTGGAATAGACAAGGAGGGTGAACTAGCCAACGAGGTCCCACCAAACATCAAAGAGAGTGTCACATAGTATGTCCATAAACCAAAATAATCAAATATAGGGTCCAACAAGTAATTTTGGGGAGAGAAACAACTCCTAGTCCCCAAATCCCTCACATGTGGAATACATGGCCCCCAATTCTTGTTAGCTTTCCATGTTGAGATAGTTATTTATTAAACCATAATAATAAATTAATAATAATGTCCAATTCCATAGTCCCAGCACCTTGTGCCACAATAACAAACAAATAATAACATATGTTTGGGTCTTAACATCAGGGGTATTGTTTTTTGTTGGAGGTCAAGTGAGAGGTTCACTAATCATCCAACCAATGGATGAGCCTATGTAATCTACTAATTTCATCTGTGTATTCCTTGTTTCACCCTCGAAGGAATCGAACTTCACATTCCAACATTGTATTCCTAGCCTTTCGTTATGTAAATTAATCTTTGTGCAGGTGCTCCATGTCTTCCACTTTCCTTGCAATGTGTCATTTCTAGTATTCTAATCTTGAGATCATGTCAACTATTGCTTCGTAGGATTCATCACATCTATATGTGTGATGAATGATAGTATGCTTTAGTGATTTAGGGTGGAATTCATTGTGGTATTCGAGACAATTGTTGACACAAACCCAGCCAATAAAACTTGTCGACAGGGGTTCCCACTCCGTCGACACCCCAAACCACTGCGATCTCCCTGATCACTAGCCCAGATAGGTTTTACACTATCCAGAAACACCCACAGAGTGGATGAGGTGTCACTTGAGATGTTCGAGGGAGAGATGACAAAACCAAGTTTCCACGAAATAGGAGAGGACTATGTGCATCAACTTATCCACTTACCGCAACATTAACAGATCCGATTACTCATTTAATCATTAGAAGAATAATTCATCATTATTCTTTAACAAATTGCATCATCCAATCAGAACTGCAGTAAGCATATTGATGCACAAATAGATCCAACAAAACAACATCATTTAAAACAAGGAAACATCGCATCATAGATCCATGTCACAAATTCACATAACATTCATAATTGAGTTGCAGAAAATAGAAAAACAGAAAAACAGAAAAGAATATAGAGATTAAGATCAACTTTCGTCTTGTCATATTACTTCTACACAAAATCACAGTTCATAGATCGAAAAATATTAGTTCAGATACTCAAATCTATTCTTCACTAAGTGTCTCTCGATGATCTCCAACATGATCAAGATATTCAACACTTACAATTCAACATCTACTTATAGGATTGCGCCTTTACATTCACGGTCCACTTGGATGACTTCCTAACTAACTCTTAGCTGATTCTACAAAATAATGACCAATATCCACAAAATATGGTCCAAAACTACAAAAGGCGACACAAAATATGTAAAATATTATATTCTCTACTTTGTGCACCATCTTCCACTTGCATAGTGTATTTGAGTTTGCACATCTCACTTATTCCAAAACCCCTTTCCAACAAGCCCCCAACACAATCTTGTGGCTTTCCCTTAAGCCACACTAGCTGGACAGTAATCATTTGCTTGAAATCTTCATATTGTTGAGTAATCTCCTTGACCTGTACTTTGACTCACTCAACAATATCTTGGCTTGTTGTTAGATCATGTGTGACTGGGTGCTTGACCATCTTCTCAACGATATCCTTTTTACCTGCTTGCACGACCTGCAACACCGCAAGTTCCTTACCAGAAAGCTACACGCTGATATCTTGGAACTCATTCAATTGTTCAGTGTGCTTTTTCTGATGCTCCAAGGCTTTCCCAATGTGCTGTTGCAACTCCTTCAGCTATGTAGATCATGCTACTTGAACCGTTTGTGGAATCATTCTCAATGTCATCTTCAGTGTTGCTAGCTGTCCTTCTGCTTCCTACAACTATGTGGTCCATTGTGTCAATTTTTCTTCCTGCACTACGTTTCCCCAAAACTGCATAGTTGCATCCGTCACCTTCTTTGCCTCTTCCTCTGACTCATCGAGCTATGTTTCCAAGTCTTCTATAGCGCTCTTCCTTGCTTCTATCTACTCTGGAAGCATGGACGAGTGCACCTGGGCCTCCAAAATGATGTTCTCGCTCTGCAATCATGCAATAATATCCCCAAGTCATTGTGCTCTAGCCACTACATCCAGCTCAGTTGTACTTTCCAAGACGTGATGACAAGCATCCACAACTGTTGCTTCCAACTTGATTATGCTATCAAAGAGGTGTGCCTTCTTTATCTTTTTTATCTCTTCTTCGCTCTTTTTCCTCAAATCCTCTTATGCTTTCTTTAGTGCTTTGATTTGATGTGCTTTTTCTTCTAGCAACTTCTCTTTTGCTTGTTGTAATTCCTCAACTTCTTGTTATGTTTTTTCCTCTTTCTCCTGCTATTGCAAGTAGTCATCATTGATTTCTTTATGTCTATCTGCTAGCTACTGGTTGGGAACATGTTGCATGTGTACCAACATCTATGTGGACAGCATGCTAATATCCAATGATATGTCCTAGAACTACTGTAGGGAGGTATGCAAGTCCTCTCTTCTAGTGTCAATCGCAGTTGGGGGAATTTGAACATTCCTAACCCGTGACTCAGTGTTGATTGATGCGAACTCCTGCATAGTCACTGCTTTCTGGAACTCTCTTTAAGATAACATCATATATTGAATCAAGCTTCATTCTTATGTCTCCAAATCCATCTTGTGTTTATTGCTTCATTTATTTTTTTGCAGCATTGGTGGCATCGTTAGTGACATTGATGAGTTAGTTCAAATACGCCTCCATTGCTGACATGGTGCTATTACTCACGCCCTGCTCCATGCAACTCTTTGTTGTTATTTCGTTGAATATATGCTCTATTTCTGAGTCAATGGGTATCTCTGTTGATGATTCTTCATCAAATTCATGGTGACTCTGCTGGTCATCTTTCCTCACGGGATCATCAGGTGCATCCAGTGGGGGTCCCGTCGAGACTTCTTCTAAAATTACTAGTTATCGCCATTCCATAGGACAATCATTAATCATTTCCTCCAACTCTGCATCAAACACCTTCTACTGCATCGACAACCATTTCCTGTCTGAGTCACGTCATGCTTGGACATGAATAACATGTGGTCCAATTGCAAACCATGCAATCCTTTGGTACTTTGTTGCAGATTCCTTGGATAATCTTAGAGTTTTCACCATTGTCACCTGCAACAATTCCCAATAGATCCAAAATTGAATCGCACAATCCGTCAATATTTCTACTTCTTTTACCCACCATAGATTTTGATATTGTGCACCCTTGCATACCTCTATTGCTTTGACATCCATGCCTTGGTAGTCATATGGATCCATCAAAGCCACTAGTGCAATCAAGATGATTAGCCAACTGTATGTGAATGGTCTTTCACCCTCCTGCACTCCTACTATGTCGTCCTCCAACTGGTTCATGAGAAAAAGTGACTAGTTCATTTGTATGCCTTATGCACACAGCTCAGCACATGCAACCACCCATGAATTACGTTGGACAAGGAGGTTCTTCCTGACCAATTTACTAGAAAAAATCCTTGCGCCAATGCGTACCGCATAGTCATTGATACTGTCAATGTGGTTAGCCCTCCCGTCATGCTCTAAATCATAGTGCTTCTTCAATGTTGCTGCCAAATTCTTGTCATTATCTTTTCCTCAAAATCACTACGAGGGGTCTAGCCCATCCTTGGGAAGCCCCCTTATTTATGAAATTAAACCCACCATGACTTCAATTTCCTTATGCAACCACAAAATTCCTCCATGGAAGCATGCCAAAAGTTGCTTCATACATGCATTGACTTCGTTCAACTGCCCAAAATGGGATATGTTGAGCAAACCTAACAAGTCGACTCTATCTAGCCCATGTTCCCAGTCGCGTAGAATGCGCTCTATAAGGCTGCCTTCTACTACTACCATTGGCATATATGGCTCATTCGCAACATCCTCTACTACAAGCAAGTCGTGATCTTCATATTTCATCTACATCAGCGTAGGCACAATATCAGAAGTGCATACCATCCCTTGTGGTATCACTGAAATCCTTATCTGGTATCTCTTATTCTTAGTGGGATTCTTTGCCTTTGCACCAAGCTAACTAGGAGGTATATATCCAATGATTTCCTTAATAGAAACCCCTACTCGAGATACAGAATCCACAATTCCTGAGCTTGATGGCTTCTTCTGCACAGTTTCTTCCCCTTGTGTCCTTGCGTACATTCTGGTTTGTCTTTTCTATGGCATCGAATAGCTAGGATTCTGCCCCTTTCTCTTTCTCTTCAATGTTGATGATGATCCGACTGGCATACTGGAAACTTCTTCTATGATGGTTATTGGTTTGATTGGAGAATCCCATTCACTCAAAATTTATACTATGACTACATCACTCTGCATGTTGCACCAATGCCCTATGAGACTCAACAGTCACTCGACGTCACAACACTTAGCAATGCGCTCAACTCACTCAGATTCACTTGGAAACTTGCTCTACGGCTCTGCAACTTCTCTCAAGATCTACACAATGGTCTCTTTTGACCACGTCGAGCCCTTTCTTATAGCTTCAATTCGATCCATACTCATCATTACCAAATTAGTTCCACTCGTCATGATCAAATCCTTCATTAATGACCTGAATCTGTCAGTGATTCTATCAATCCAACAGTCATATCGATCATAAATTCATGTTGCTTCAACAAGATTCATTGATTAATTGTTTCTAATTGTCTACGTTTATTGCTGATTGGAGTCTATGTGAAGCCCTGTGTCTATCACATCATGACCTCCTAACTGTGCTACTGACTCCTACTCCTGGGCAACCACTTCCTCCTGGCACACCCTCCTCCTTTATATCCATCCTTCCTACTCTTTTTTTTAATTCGTAGTGCCTCAAGCATTGTGCGGTTTTGGGTCCATCCTATAGGGCTTCATCCTACTACCATTCACAAGCTTTGGTAGCATCGCTCCATCTAACTGTTGTAGTTGAACTGCACCTCCTAAATTAGTGGAATGAACAATATATGGACCTAACCAATGCATATGTAACTTACCTGGATGCTTCAAGAACTTGATGTTGTACAACAACACCAAGTCGACTTGTTAAAACTATTTTTTTTTATGTGGCGATCATGCCAATCCTTCTATCCATCCTTCTCAATGCACTGGTGGAAACCTGCAATAAAGCGATCCTCCTGAGTTGTACCAACTTATCCACATGCTCCTCTAGAGTTGCTTCATCGTCCATGCCCATCACTGCTGCAATGCACAGAATCAGAACAATGTACTCCATAGGCATTACTGCCTCTTGCCCATACACCAACTTGAATGGTTTATGTCCCGTCAATCTCTTGCAAGTGGTGCTACATGCCCACCAGACTACTGGAATATTCAAATCCATGTCATCGTGATTTGCATTACATACCTTTGTAAGCACATGCTCCAATATTTTGTTGAATGCCACCACTGTCCCATTCTCTTGTGGATGATACGGGGTACTCTTCTTATGTTGTATTTGTAGCTCCTCCGTCAGCGTGTTTACTATGCAATTGATGAAGTGACTTCCCTGGTCGCTCATCAATATCCTTGGACATCCAAACCAAGTAACAATGTTATCAAATAGGAACCTCGTTGTTGTCGTAGTGGTCCAATCCACGACTGGTGCAGCCTCTACCCACCTCATCAAATAGTCTATCGTTGTAATTATGTACCGTGCACCAATTCTCTTCCCAGATGGGTTGATTGGTCCCCCAAATTCCACGGCCCATTTATCAAATGGATGCAATGTTACCTAAGGTACTAGCGGCATCTCATCCCTTCTTGATGGCTTTATAGTTCATTGACAGACATTGCAGGTCCGCACATAATCCATTGCATCATTATGAAGAGTGGGCCACCAAAGCCCTGCATGAAGTACCTTCCTTGCAGTAGCTCGATCTCCATAGTGTCCACCAACAAATCTCGCATGTGCTTCTGCAAGAATCTGCCCTTGTTCATATAGTAGGACACATCACCGCAAAATCTCATCTGGTCCTAGTTTATATAGTTGTTCAGCACAACTGGAAGTCTGAAGCCTTAACCACCAACTGCTTCTTCTGACTTGTAGTGAAATCCTTTTGTGCAATTCCCATCACCAAAAACTGAATTATTTGATCATAATATTCATATACCATGTCAACTCTGAACAACTGCACATTCAACATTTTATCTTCAATATTTGTGGGCTCCTCACCTATCTCAATTTGGGATAAATGATCAGGGCCAACATTCAAGAGACCCGGCTTCACAATTATCTCAAAATCAAACTCCTGGAAGAGAAGTATCCAGCGGCATATATTCCCCCCCAACACAAGATTATTGACTAGGTACTTCAAAGCAGAGTGGTCTGTAAACATCTTGAAATGACTGCCTAATAGGTAATGCCTGAACTTTTTTAGCACATATACCATCACTAGACCTTCTCTCTCTGTGGTTGTATAGTTTTTCTATGCAAAGGACAACTTTCGACTAGCGAAATAAATCAGATGATCTAAATATCCTTCTCCTGGTTCTACAAGCACCACTCCTAGAGCAACAGATGATGCATCCACATGAACATGGAACTCCTTGTCCCAATACAGAAAAACTAATATCAGTTTAGAAGCCATTTTTTCCTTCAGTGTGTCGAAACTTCCTTGATACTCTTGACTTCGTAAAAATGCTTCATATTTCTTCAAAAAAATTTCCATTGGTGTTGTGATCGCAACATACCCTCGTATGAAATTGTGATAATATCCTGTGTGCCCCAACGTCGCTCTCAGCATATTTACATTCGTAGGTGGTGGTAAGCTCCAAATCAATGCAATCTTCATAGGGTCAACCAACATACCTTGCTTGCAAACAATGTGACCCAGCAGCATTCCAAATGGTGTGCAGAAAATACACTTCTTTGAGTTCAATGCGATTTGATGCTGTCGAAATTGTTCCAGCATCAGTCTCAAGTTATCTAGATGATCTCTAATCAATCCATACACTGTCTAGTCATCCATGTAGACTTGCAGGAACTTCTAAATAAAATATTTGAAAGCAGCAACAACAACCCAGTAAAATATCACAGGTGCATTATTCAACCCAAAAGGCATCACAATATACTAAAAACAACCCCATTTAGTAACAAACGTTGTCTTGTGGCGATCCTCTTTTTAAATCTTGATCTAGTGATATCCAAGAAATCCATCTATGAAAGAATACATTTCCTGACCACCTATTCCTTCTATAACTTCGTCAGTAAATGGTGTCGAGAATGGATCATGCATGCACGCATCATTCAATTTTCTTAGATCGACATATATCTAAAATTCACTTGTTTTCTTGTCGTGGACCACCATAGGACTGATCCATTATGATTATTCAACTAGTTCAATTATTCTAGCATCCAACATCCTATCAAGCTCAGCTTTGACCCTCTCTTTTCATCATGGATTTAGGAGATATGGCCTCTGCCTTACTGGTTTCATGTATGGATTCAATGGAATGTTCATCTCCCCTAAATAGCCCAGTATCCCCTTCATCTCATAAAACCTTGTAGGGAAAAAATATTGGAATTCATGCAGAATTTTTTTTATTTTTTCCATTGTTTTTTCATCCCAGTAATTCCCAACACTTGCAAACTTTAGGTTTGCTTATGTCCTGATGTTGACCTTCTTAATCTTCAGCGGCTAATTCATGGGATTCGTTGGTACATCTAATGCTGTGACATCCGAACTCCCTTTTGTTTCCAGAATATTGATATTATGCAGATCATCATCATCCTCAAGGCCTCCAGTCACATTATAGAATTCCATCATTGACTGCATGTGGCAGTGCGCATGTGGATCCACCGGATATGCAACCGATACTACACTCAGAACAACATCACAGATGAGATGTAGCGCATTGTGAACATCTGGATTGTCATCCGTGAAACTGAAGGTGTGAGTAAAGACAACTGTTAAATCCTCCTAGGTAGTGATATCCCTGCGTAACTTAGCTAACACATACCAAGATCACGGCATTTCATCCAATGTGTGGACAAAGGCATGGACCCACTCATCCTTTGGTCATGTTTCCCAATTCCCACAAGATCTGACACTCGATCAGATGATCAACAGGACTATTCCTCCTGTCATACTTCCTAGCATGGTATACCTATGCATATCTAAATCAAACTATCATCAGTCTTCAACACTACGACCATCCAGTGATCGACTTCTTCTAGGTTTCCAACCAGTGCATCGGAGTAGCTTTCAGCGCTTCCTCCAACACCAGCAACCGTTGTGGTTTTGACACCTTATCTTCAAATTCCAACAAGAATGCAGATAGCTCTAGTAATCCTTCATATACTAGTAACTCAATAGTCTCAGTAACAACGCAACATAGTGACTGCATAATGAGAGTGCACTTCCTTAGCGACACCTCATGCAAGCGGTTCTTCCAATTTTCTAAAGATTCATGCAAGTCAAAAGACGCAAATCTAGCGTTGTGCCACCCAAGTTCTCCATCAGCAATCAGATGGATGTAATCTTCTGATATATTATATGCATGATCCCATCCTCTGACAACTTCGTCCTTTACTAGCTCAATATATATTCTCCCTTCATTTGGATCCATCGTAACGATGACTCTAATGTCTTGACTCTCAAAGGTCATAGTTCGCTTCTTAAAATTGATTACTGCCCTACTATCATTGGCCCATCCAATCTTTGGCAACGTGGGATAGGAGCCTCCACCATCAATGACTTCAATCACATCGAAATCAACATTGGTCTTCAGGCCCTCAACATCCACTACTAGGTGCGACACACTCTTGATTGGTTGTACATTGGCTTGATTAGCCAATCACAGGTGCACTGTAGACCATCCCAGTGTTGGTCTCCCATCTTCTGCCATGTCTATTTTGTCAGAATGTTAACATCTAATCCTATATTCTGAGTGACTGAATCTACATCATAGTCCCCAATATAAATGTTCATATGCATCTCTTTGCCCATATTTTTCTTATGCAAATAATTCACCGTGAAATCCTTCCATTCCTTCATCAGTTGATGTAGCAGGTTCTTGATATCGGCAAGACCATCAGGATCTCTTTCCAGTAATAAGCAACTCTCAAAGAAGTTCTGCAAGGTACCATGCTATCGTGATGGTCCTTCCTCCAAAGAAGAATCAAAAGTAGTCAGAATTTCATAAATAGGTGACTTACCAGGATTCCATCTGATCACATCACATGCTTCAAAGAAGGTGTCCTTCTCGGCATCGATATCAAATTGCACCTTCTTCTTCCCAACCAGTCGAATTTGTGTATGTGGGATATATTCTCTAGTTGTCGCACCTCCATGAGTGATGACAACGACATCTACATCCTTCGTTCTGGGTTCTGATGAGATCGTTGCGACTATCGGCCCTTAGTTCCAGTTCAGCGGTGGATTCATAGGTTGGTTCACATTCTGAGTCACATTCTGTTTCTGAATTGGAATTTGGTTCTGAGCCTGATTCTGTACTTGATTCTGGTTTGGTAACTGGTTCTTATGTTGCAATTGGTTCTAGTTCTGCAACTGATTCTGATTCTACAATTGGTTATGATTCTACAATTGAGGAACATTTCCTGTCTTCCACCTCATGATCAGTTGTGGATAGTTCTCAAATGTGTGATTAATTGCAATTTGCGGTACAATACGTACACAAACACTACAACTGTGGACAATATCTCCGGTAATTCCCTAGTACACCACAATTGTAACATTGGACAGTTCTATGACCTTGTCCTCCTCCTTGACCAAAGCCTCCCCCTCATCCTCAGAATCCTCCACGAAATCCTCCTTGTTGTTGATACTCCAACTGGTTTACTTGATGTTGTGGGGTATTCAGTTGTTGTTGAACATAATGTGCTGACTAAACATACTGTGGTTGTTGCAGAGCCATCTGTACCTGATTATACTATGAATGTGGCATGAACTAATGTTGTGGTTGTGGTGGTATAAACTACATCTATGGTGGTGGTACGTACTGCGGTTGAGGTGGTGATTGTACCACCTACAGCTGTAGATGTGGTTTTTGTACTGTCTGATGATCTTCACCTTCAACATAGTATGAGTCATACATCCTTTCTTGGAGTAGGTCATATGCGTGACAATCCTTATATTCGTAGCCCACAGATCGACAAAATATATGCAATATAGGTTCATTGGCTTCATTAGAATATTTTGCATGTATCCGCACTCTTCATGTCAATGCCCATATACTTGGAAAATACGACACCATGGTACACTTCCACAACTCAACGGGTTCGGTGCTCCTAACAACAGATAATTTCAAAAATCAAGGCAAGTATCTTTGGTATGTCCATCTGCGCAACACTGAGTGCACCAGATATCTTCATGTTGCTCTTTACCTTTCTTGATATCTTGCAAATGAAGCGTCAAGTTCACCAGCTGCATCTGAATCTAGTTCACACCGGCTGCACTTTCTCCAATGGGTGAAGCTTCCAACTTCATTGTGATTTCCAGATCCTCGCTCTATGTGGTAATATTATACTACATCAATGGTTTTCTGATATGAGATACCAGTGCTGCAATGAACCATTCTTTGTGCTAGACATCGCTCATCTTGAAACTGACCCTTGCCATTAGTGTCTTCAATATTTGGTCAAAATCCCAAATAGTCTCATTAGGGAATTGCTTAATCTCCTTCAATTCTGTAATGTACTGCACTTCAGACTTCGGTTTTATGAATTCTCCAAAGAGTCATTTTCTGAATTCCGCCAATATCTTTGTAGGGGTCCCCATAGGAACTTGTGTAAATTTCATGTACCAATCCAGTGCATGACCCCTATGAGTGGTCTCCAATTGGCCCTTCTTGACATCATCATCTGTATTTTGTCTGACAGTCCACACTACCTCACATAGAAACCAGTACTACTCGAGATCATCAATCTCATTTACATGGAAAAAAGGTAACTTCGTGTCATCTACCGCCATCATGGGATTTCTCCCTATAGACTTTGATCTACTACTAGAATGTCGTTGGCATGTCGGACAAGTTGACATGGAACTTGTGTTTCTTCCTGAATGCAAAGTAGTGCGTAGAGGGGTGGGCATGTTGCTACTATGGGTTGATCTTACCGCTATCTTGGGCATAATTTGGTCATCCTCTTCATCACTATAGGGTCTCTTCATCCTGTGTGGTATTCCTTCATGGTATTGCATTTTGATCACAACAGGACCTTCCCCTATCCTCTGCCTCTTCTCTTGTAAAAACCTTGCTCCTACCCTCGTAATACCACTTTCTTCCCCGACTTCCCTCATAGACTCGTCGAAAATTGCACCCATCTACCCCTTATCCTCCCATTTTTCTCTCCCCTTTCTTCATGGTATCCACAACCTCCACACACCAGAGTTATACTTGAGGTGCATCTTCAATATTCCTTTTTCACAGACAAGCATCTTAATTGGTAATTGCAAATACAATAGGAAACTACCTCTTCATCCGTTGAAAAAATCCCTTTATGCTTTGTTGTAGTACTTAGTAGTATCGATCGCAAACTCGATGATATATCCTTCCAAGATACTATCCAACCATACTTCAACATCCTGCGATGCCTTGTTGTCAGTTTCCTGCAACTCCTGGATCAATTCAGGGGTCTAGGACGTTGGTTCACCTCCGTGGAAATGTGTGTTGCGATAGGTAAACCGCTCCAACCACGCGTACAATATGATGGGAAATTGAGAGAAAAATTAATCATGTGGACCGTCATGTATGTATATTTCCAACCACTTATCCGTCGTCAGTCCAGGGTTCTGATTTTCTGTCTTAGCAAATTCTCGTAGCTTTTGATCGAACCAATCTTGAATTTTTGGTCTCGTCGGATGCCACATATCCTCCCCTCAGTCGCAACAAGGTCCCGACAATGGAACCATTTGTTGACACAAACACAGCCAACAAAACTAGTCAACAAGGGTTCCCACTCTGTCGACACCCCAAACCACCACGATCTCCTTGAGCATCGGCCCAGACAGGTTTTACCACATCCAACAACACGTGTAGAGAGGATGAGGTCTCACCCAAGATGTTCAATGGAGATCTGACGGAACCAATTTTCCACAAAATAGGAGATGACTATGTGCATCAACTTATCCACTTATCGCAACATTGACAGATCCAATTACTCACTTAAGCATTAGCAGAAGCATTCATCATTATTCGTTAACAAATCGCATCATCCAATCACAACTACAATAAGCATACTGATGCGCAAATAGATCCAACAAAACAACATCATTTAAAATAAGGAAACATCACCATCATAGATCTATGTCACAGATTCACATAACATTGATCATTGCATCGCAAAAAATAGCAAAATAGTAAAACAGAAAAGAACAGAGAGATTTGGATCAACTTCCGTCTTTTCATATTACTTCCGCACAAAAACACAATTCTAAGATCCACAAATCTCAGTTCAGATACTCAAATATATTCTTCACTAAGATTCTCTCGATGATCTCAAACATGATCAAGATATTCAACATCTACTTATAGGCTTGTACCTTTACATTCATGGTCCTCTTGGATGACTTCCTAACTAACTCTTAACTGATTCTACAAAATAATGACCAATATCCACAAAATATGGTCCAAAACTACAAAAGGTGACACAAAATATGTAAAATATTATATTCTCCACTTTGCCTGCCATCTTCCACTTGCACGGTGTCTTTGAGATTGTGCAGCATCCATGATGTTGCGCAGCTCACTTATCCCAAAACCCCTTGCCAACACCAATTCTCATGTTTTGGGTCGAGTCCGAGCAAACCAGGAGAAGCACTAGGGAAGGACAAGGGAGGAGAGGAAAAGTGTCCATGAGAATGGGAGTGGAGAAATGGATGGAATAAATTACTAGAGTGGGTGGTGAGGTTTAATAGCAAGAATAAAGGATGAGAGAGGTACGAATCCAATCCATCGCATTTTTTTAGAGGAGAAACCATACGCAATAGGACCATCATTACTTGTAATGATGGAGGGACATCATTACTTGAGAAAGATGAACTTCATTGCACAAAGAGGAAAGGGATATGGTGGCACAATTAATGTATGAGGAAGGTGAGGTGGGATCGAGAGTGCTAGAAGGATAGGTGGCGATGCTTAGTACAGTGGGCATGATGGATTTGATGAATGTAGTGATGTTTGGGCTAATGTAGGAGGTCATTTCACTAGGGTGGATGTTTATGACACATAGAGTTGAAGTTAAATCACCTAAGTTCATATCACAAGGATTCAAGAGAGAGACTTATGTAGGGATAGACATTAGGGAATGAGGTCTAAGGAGGTGATCTTTCAAATTGTATAACTCCATCTTTTAGAGCACAAGAAATGTTGGCTTGGTTTCCCGCCTTGATGTTGAGGTGTCAGAGAATATGAAAGCGATGAATTTCTTTGAAATATTTGGTAAGGATGAATATCCTTGTAAATATATTGTCTAGGGTTTTGGCCCTAGGTTGGGAGCATCTTTTAAGATGTTGAATTATTAATCAAGAGTCTCCAACAAATCTGAATTCTTAGGTACCTTTTTCCTTAGCAAGACAAAGACCCTTCAAGAGGGCTAGAGCTTCAACATGATTATTTGTCACAATACCAATTCCCCAAGCATAATTGATTCCATGAGTTCCACCTTCCACCCCAAATTCAATATATTTTTTAAAGATAAAGATAACATTTTCAAAAAAAAATTAGTTATACAAATATAATAAAAAAAATTATAGTAATATATACAGATTAGCCTCAAACAAATATAATAAATAAATGTATATAAGACTAGTAATAATAAAACATGAAATGATAATATGGAATTTTTATTTTTTTATAAGTCTCGTACCCACAAAGTTTTGAACTAGTGACCTTACACAAAGATTTCCTTTATAGTATACCCATTCATCGTTTATTCTACACCTCATGGGTGATAATATGGAATTTAAAAATATAAATATGAAAGAATAAAATTACGTTACCAAAATAAATCAAATAGATTAATAGTCCAATATTGTAATTAGTTTAATTTTAAATTGTGTGTGTCTGTACACATGCACACATGACGGTGTTTGTGTGTGTATGTGCACATGCACACATGCACCAATGTGTGTCTATGTGTGTATGCACATGTGCACGTGCATGCCTGTGTTTGTGTGTGTGTGCATGTGTGTTCACCTGTGTGTGTGTGTGTGTGTGTGTGTGTTTGTGTGTGTGTGTGTGTGCATGTGTGTGCATGTGCATGTGCGTGTGCATGTACATGTGTGTGTGTGTGTGTGTGTGTGTGTGTGTGGAGAGATATAACATTACTAAATTCAACATATGTTGAGATATCTACAATTATTTATGGTTTCTCAATGGAGGAATACCATGATCGACAAAATTTAATATTCCACCTTTTAAATGTACATAATTTCAATAGTAAAGTGTAAAATTCATTTGGGAACCAATGGAAAATATCCAACTAACACAACATTTATTCAAGAAACACAACATGATTGGAAGCTATAAGTGTTTGAATTTATGTTCAATCCCAATCATCATACATATCGTCTTTCAATCCAAATATAAAATTGCAATGTTTGTTTCCTTAAATCCTAAAACTAATTCATTTGCTATAGATAATACACCTCTATAAGTACCAGCAAAGAAAATCTGGGTAAGACTTGCTGCCATATTATAAATTTTAGTTGTAATCTAGTTGTCATCAATGCTATATAGAATAAATGCATCACTTTAGGAAACAAGTTCCCCTTGCAATGGATCACTCTCTAAACCAAAATTTCTCATGCTCAATTCATTTATTGCAAGTAGTTATAAGTTCTGTAATAGGATTTTATCTGAGACATTATTATGATTACTTTCAATAAGGTTGTAAGTGAATATTTATTACATTAAACAGGTTAAAGTGATGACCCCCTATCCTCTATACCTTTACTTATTGAACCCTCGAGAAAATCATTGATTGTTTTGCAAGAAATGGAGAGTGAAGTTGGAGATAAGCACTCTTCACACTATTTTACCTCTTCCCATTAAAATTTCCAAATCTAGGAGGACAATAGGTCTTTGCATTATAATACAAATAATGTCCATTACCATAGGATAATTTTTCTTTTATTTCTTCAAGAAAATAGAAGAGGCATCTCCAAAGGCAAGTGTATTATTCATTGGTTTAATTGCTTGCATAAAGTAGTGTATTATATTTCAACAATTTTTTACATATAATAGGTTGGTATGAAAAAGAATAAACAATAAGGGGAAGTATTTCTTCTAAAGAAGCAACTTCTAAAAAAATAAATTGGTCATGCATAACGCATCCACATTGGAATGTTTGAATCCTCCAAACATATGTGAATGCTATAATTTGTGTCTATGAATTAAAATTTATCGTCAAAATAGAGCCTTGAACAATTCTCAATGAGTCCAATCAAATGTTCCACCTATAAACATTTTATTTTTACTTTGCTTGAAATGAAAATTATGCATAGATCCTACATTCTCAGTGTTTCAGTATCATTCACTTGAGATTCAAATTCCATAATGTTGTTTCATGCTCTATCATTCATAACTTGGGTAGCCTTAATGATGTCTATATAAATACATGATGCACATTTGAAAGTATTGTGATTGTTCCTATTTATATCCCAACTTTCATTTTATCATCAAAGACTTGCTACCTAAGCATGTAATATATTTCTAACTTAGTTATTGTTCAAACAAGAGGTCGATATTTTTTTATGTTTAATTTGAAAATGTTGTGATTGTTTCCTATTTAATATTTATCCCCCTATCTTGAATTTTCTTTGTAAATATTACCCTTCCTCTTCCATGAAATATCTAGATAGAGGACGCGAAACCACTACCCATATCAACTTCTATAAACCTAATGGAATTCAAATAGACTCAAACCTTAATGGGATGATAATTGGAGATTATGTGGTAGATCCACCTCAAAATAATCTATTTGAATTGATTAAGTTAATGTACACATATTCATTATGATATGAAATACATATAGGAATATAACTAAATCGCCATATGTCGATCTTGTAGAGTCACTCAATTTCCTCAACAAATATAAAATATTCTCCTCCTTTTTACCAAAAGGTTACCTCAAGGATTCTTGACGAAAACTCCAAGAAGGATGCATGACAAAGGTTGTGTTAGTATTTTAAACAAAGATTCTCTTCCCAAAATGTGTATGAAATATGCCTCTCTTGAAAAATATGTTTTTTCAAATCCTTTGTAATAAGAATGGAAGGAATTTATTTAATTAATACATCGCTTTCTTGAAATCTAGGTTACACTTTTGTACAAGTTTTTATAAGAGGTTGAATCCTTCATTGTGAAAATTCAAATGATCACAATTTTGAATGCCTACAAATTTAAGAGGTGGATATTGTCTTGTTAAAAAGGAGTTCCTTTGTTTAATTAAAGTCCACTCCACACTAATCCATAAACTAACTCAATAAATAAAATGACCCACTTTTTAAAAACATCCAATTAAATATTCACATATAGAAGAAGTGTAAGAAAATTCCTAGATACACAAAAATAAAAATCACTAGTAGTCTTCTAATGAATAAACAAGCTAAAAAAATCATTGAAGTATAAATGTTACCGGAAATACTCACCTTCTGCGGATATAAGTTGTTTCCCTGGCCTGAAACATTCAAAGCTAGAACAAAGAAGTCACAACATAAAATAACTTTCCCTAAGATCAAATAGATATCTTGAATAAAATACTCTTTTGCCTCTCACAAGCTATAATATGCTGGCCTTTGAAGTGTCTGATCTACTCCACAGATTGTCCTACAAGATACACAACAAACACACTAGATCAGAGTAACAAGTTTAATCTAATATCTTAGGCTAATGACTAAGGAGTTCAAAAATGAATACAATGATTCAAACACAATAACATTCATGGGAAAGGAACCTTTATTTGCATTAATAAAATAGAGAGAGAGATTACAACCAAAGACTTGGTGTTGAGAAGCTATTCTCAAGTACACCTTGCCTCAAACCTCAAACGTGTCTACCGATTGCTCACTAGTCTTGGCTGGATTTGGCTAGAGTTTAGATGCAATAACATAATCTTCCTCCCTTTACCCATGGGGGGTGATCCAGTATTTAAAACCATGGGAGGATAGAGTAGGTTGAGGATCTCATAGGTGAGGTGGAGGGAGGATCATATAGTGATGGATATCGATCCCAGGTGGTCCTGAACCATAGGGATGAGGCTCCATAATTCAAGCTTCGAGAAGCCTCTCGAAGTCTCGAAGCTTCTCTATTTGCCTTTAAAACTCGATCACCTCTCTTTGTCCAAGGAGATAGAGCGTTACTAGGGGAGCACCGCTCATTGCATAAAGGAAACTGGTAGTGGCATCACTTACTGCTCAAGGAAAAAAGGCGTTTCTCATATAGGTACCACACCTTGACCACAGTGAAAGTGTGGTGGTGGAAAAAAGTGTAAAATCACTAATCCTTATCCACTTTCAACTTCAAAACTTGAGGATTTGAGACAAACACTGATACTTTGATCCCATTACATGATGATGATGATAAATGTGTGTAACATAATTCCCCCCCCAAAGCATGAGGATATAGGGATAGGATAGGTGAAGGCTTTGAAACAACAAGTTATCACTTCAAGGAAAGAGTCCACTAATCAAAGACTTTCAATGAACAAGCTTATTCTGCATTACACTTTGATATATGTCCATATGACGCACGACATGGCTGCTCACCAATACAATGTAGATCCATGCGAGACATAAACAAGCATGCATACTAGGATACAATGTAGATCCATGTGAAAATAACTCAAACTTGGACATAAATACAAGATATACAATGTAGATCTATGTCATATAGACACAAATTTGAGCATAGCCACAACCATACACATGTGGATCCATGCTATGAGTCTACAAATACTCCATCGCAAGCTGGGGAAAGCAATGAGCGCTTAACAGATACCTAGGATATTCGTATTATTTTCAACAAATTATGATTCTATCCATGTGATAACATGTCTTGATTTCAAACATAGTAGAAACCACTTGATTAGCGGTCAATGATGAAAACCGTTAACAAGTGTGAGGGAGATCACCATTAATGTCGATGATTCCCAAGGCACCCCAGTACATTATCCTTAATGTGAATAGATGTTTTGATGTCGAACACTTGATTGAATATTTCAATCAAAGTTCAATGATGTAAACCTATTGTAAAAAGCAATAAAATCTATCATTGATGTATACAAATCTCAAGGTACTGCTTTGTTTCTAAGACTAATTCTCGGATGATAAGTTGAATTCGACAGGAATAGTATCGTCGAAGGAGGGCCATGATGAATCCCACATCAATGACACAAAACTTGGAACAAAGTTATGGAATTTGAGTATGAAGTAACCATGGGACTGACTCAAAGGTAACATACACAAAGGTAGTTTTTATTGCAAATGCAAACTCACAACACAATTTTCCTTTGAAAATAAAGCAGCACAACCGGATACTTGGCAGCATTGACTTGATAAGGAGGGTACTAGGAAACAATGCAACGATAAACGATGCATTCTTTGAAACACTCAAAAGAGTGATATGACTCATGAAATTGGATCGACTCGGAAGCAATTTGAATACCCAACTAACTGAATGAAATGCAGAAAGGTTCCATGTTCAAAGGTGACTAAAAACGACAATTATTGCAAACAAAATATAGTTCCCTTCCCTTAATTTCCCCATCATGCTTGATGAGTGCCTCTTTTCATTTTTAAGAGTTCAAATATGGTAATAAACACTCATTGAAGGTTATCGTGAGATAAGTCTATTCTCACGTGTTTTAGAACCTGAGACAGGAGGGGTTCATTCCCAAAAAGAGGGTCTCCCAGTGTTTAGTTTAACGAGTCCATTGAAAGTAAACTCAATATTGTTCATGTTTATAAATTCTAAACGAAATGGAAGAAGACTCCAAAGTGTCTTTTTTTTTATAATTTAGTCTCTGAGGCCTGAAAAAGTATAAAATAATACCCTGGAGAACTCTTCTAGTCAATGACTAGAGTATACCTTTTTCATGACTTAGTCAATCTAAACTGAAAAACGGGTATATTATCGTCAAAAAGATGACTCTTCAAGTCCTTTTAAGAGTGTGAAGAAGAAAATTTCACTCGAAAATCTTTTCACATTTTAAGACTCTGAAAAGAGCTTAAAGAGGACTCTATTAGGGTTTCCTTTTCATGAAAAAGGGTTTAACGAGTCTAGAAAAAGAGGTAAAATTTGACTCAAAAATTTAGTACTAAGTTTAAAGAGAATGACCAAAGTTTCGAAAATGGTGCTCGCAAGAATTTATGTTTTGTGCGAGAACGAAAAAGACAAAAAGGAACTCTTTCATATCTGAAAGTATTAATTCGCCATGCTCTGCAAGCTTCAAAACAACTATTAGACCCTTTCAAAAATTAAAAAATAGGCTTTATATAACCATATAAGGAAAAATTTTCAATAAAATGATAAATAATTAACGTAAAACCCAAAAATGGTAAATAAATCATAGTGAAAGTAAAAAAACATTTACCATTTGGAGAGAAAAAGTGTTATTTTGAGTGCAAATTCAAGGTGTGGATTGCGGATCCTATGATCAACCATTTTCTGAATCGTCAGAACCAGGTAACTCTTGAGACCATTCCTATCTTCTTCATGGTTTGCATTTTTTATTTGATGCATTTTTTAGGGATTTTGAGGCAATTTCCCAGAGGAGAAAAGTATTTTTAGGGTACCGCACATCTCCCTTTTGGGAAACACGGTGCTCTCATGACACCATTTTTTTTCTTAACGAAAAATGCGATGGTACTGCTTTGTTCTAACAAACAAAGCATGGTGCCACAAGTTTCCATAAAACACATAAAAAATTATCCAAATGAATAGTTTAAATCATTTTGAATGATTGTATATGAAGTCTAAAACTCCAATTAATTGTTTCGGCATGGTATATTGAAAAAAATGGTGGTATGGAAGGAGAGGGAGCATGAGCTCAACGATATAAGAGGGTAAAATGATCAAGGGACTGTGGCTGCTCTTCATGGGTGTGGATTATTAAAAAATTTCAATGTGCCTAGCATGAGATCACAGCTGAGATTACTAGAATATATCCTCAGGATGTGGAATCTTGAGCATCAATATTTTGAAGTAGGTGCCCATATTATGATTGTGGAGGTACAATACATCTACTTCCTGATAGGTTTGTCCAGGCGAGGAGCACATATTTATTTGAGTGGTCCCCGAAGAGGGGACATCACTACTCAAGGTATCATAAACCAGTACTGCTTTCCAAGCATGCAGATGTGTGGGAAGAAAATCCCTATTAAGGACATGATGGACCTATATCTACGAATGGTCCTAGTTACTATGCAACGTATCTCTGGGAGCCAAGGGGCTCACTAGGAATCTAGATCTCACATGCTATATGCCTTGGAGGCCATGGCCCCTACAATATTCAACTGGGAAGAAGCCCTACTGGTCACATTTAAAGAGCAACTGACCAAGTGTTGGTGTGGAGAACTAAAATAGTTTGGATATGGAAGAATCTTATTGTCATTATTTTTTGAGAGGGTACCACTAATGAGGCCATAGGTGACCTTTACTGAGCTCAGGGAATGCGATCCATGCATGATTATATGGGTGGAGGTCATGGACCGCCATGGTGGCGAAGGATCAAGAGTAGAGTATGGGGATACTTTTTTCCAATGGTTGGATGACCAACTCCTCATGATTGAATATTACACATATGAAGGTACTAACTTCTATGGGATCTAGACCTATCCCTACTAGTGGATGAGCAGTGGGGTGACCTTGGTAAGTAAAAACATTAAGATATACATGTTTTTATATTTTTGTCGTTTATGATTTTTATGTGTGGTCACGAGGCATACTTCTTATCATGTAGATGTGGGATTAGCGTGACCTGGAGGATCATCTCCCATAGACAGGAGAGTCGGGGCTCAATTTATGCACCGTGGTGATGATGAGATGACCAAGCTGGAAGAGAATCTCTACTGGTTCACTCTAGAAATTCTAGATATCTCAGTAGATGACCTCCCTAGGAGGTACCAGAGGCACACCACAGGTGTATCAGGCCACTTTGGTCGCTTTCTATGTAGAGTGGCAAGGGATATCATGTGTTACCGTGATCACCATTAGGGTTCTTCATGATGTATACATTAAAATCCCCTAGCTTTAGTATTTTTGTTATATTTTAGTTTTGAAAGCCAGCATGCTTCAGTTGGGGTCTCGAGACCATATTTTTTGTAAAAAACTATATATACACACACACACAGACTTATCTTTTTGCATCCTACTTGTTTTTAATAATGGAATGTTATTTACCTGGGATTTATGTCTTTTACTGTTCATTTACAATGTTCCATGTTACTTTACTTATCAATGTAAAGAAAGATCAATGTACCAATCTAACATATAATTGGAAAGTGAATCTACAACTATATTATAAGATCTTGGGATGTGTGGATAAGTAATAGATTCAAATGACCTCTTCAATAGACGTACCCTTCGAAAAATTCAAGGAGCACTGGGTTTCGAATGGCATAAACATGGTTCAAATGAGAAACCAAAAGCTGAGAGTCCATAAAGACAACCAAATGGTCGATATCGTGAGATGAAGCTTCTATTAGAAACCCTATCACTGTGTGATACTCGACGATGTTGTTGGTGGTTGGACCTATACAAACTGCTCCTAAACTAATTAATTCATTGGCTTGGGAATATAGTACCTAGGCATCTGTAGCGAAATTCAGGGTGTGACGAAAAGCACCATCAGCAAAACCATAGAAGGCCATCTACAGAACTTAAATCAAAACAAGGAATAAACAGCATTGGACAAGAACCCAAAACCATACTTAAAATAACAAAACCACACTTAAAAATTCAAATATACAAGTATACAAGGAATTGATGCAAAGATATCCTAAGCATAGTACCTTTTCAAGTACATCCAATTACGAGGCCGCCCGAAAGGTATCTCATCGTAGTCAACAAGTTTGTAGGCCCATTTTTCCAAGGCTTTGCTAACGATATAGGGACCATACCACATTGATTCTAGATTTCATTTCCCAAGTTTATCATGTTTCTGATCATAAGTCAAAACCAGATCTCCTTCATTGAAAACTTGGGGTTGAACCGATTTATCATACTGAGCCTTGATTTGTTTCGTATGCAACTCATTATCCAAGGCGACATCTCGTCATGTTTCATCAAGGTTAGTTTGATAAAGAAAATGTTCTTCCTCGATGGAAATGTTGGGTAGAAGTTCAACGGCTAGCTTGAGTGACGGAATTTCGCATTCAATAGGTAGAACAGCTTTCGATTCGTAGACCAATTGAAAAGGTGTGAAACCAGTAGTTGTTTTAACTGAAGTTCTATAGGCCTAAAGTGTATAAAATAGAGTTAAATTCCAATTGGATTTATGATCTCCAACCATCGTATGAAGCATGGTCTTAAGGACCTTATTAATGGCTTCAACCTGGCCATTAGCTTTTGGATATAGGGGGTTTAGTTTTCATGACGAAAAAACCAACTTGCCCTCAGCTCAGTCATCATCTAATTACGGATATGAGATCCGAGATTAGTTACTATGGCCTGGGGAAGTCCAAACCTAGCGATGATGTGAATAAATAAGAAGAGGGAAATAGTCTTACCATCCTCAGCATATGTAGGCATTTCCTCAGCCCATTTTGTGAAGTAATAAACAACTACAATAATGTAACCATGCCCCCCAACTGAGGTAGGCTTACAATGCATGAAGTCAATCCCCCATTTGGAAAAAGGGCCAATGGAAATGACGGGGTGTAACAGAGTAGGGTGGGTGTTCTTTTTAGGATAAAATAGCTAACAGGTAGGGCATTTTTTGACCGCTTCATGGAAATCCTTGAATATCGAGGGCCAAAAGTACCCAACGTGAAGAATTTTTTGAGCTGTAGCCATCCCAGAAAGATGACTGCCACATGCTCCCGAGTAGCGGTCATTCATGACTTGTTCAGCCTCATCATGAGTAAGGCATCAACAGAGAATTGAATCAATACCACACCAATATAGGGTATCATTGAGAATAAGATAATATTTCATGGTGATGAATGCGTCGATGATATTCGTGGGATAGGTTGGGATAAAATTGTTTAGTTTGGAGATATATGATCAAATCTCCATACCACGGATATGTCGTGCTAATCAGAAACAAGAATTCATCCAAAAATAAATCATTGGGCTCAGTTTCCATGAGAGCACAGGGAAGGTCACACATCAAATCTGTGAATACCAAGGACTTCTTGGAAGTGGTCTTAGAAAATTCGAGATCAAATTATTGTAGGATAACAATCCAATGACAATATTTTTCCCCTAGTACCCGATGAGTCAGAATGTAGTACATGGGGTTTTGATCTGCGGGCACAATAATGGTGCGAAGTAAAATGTAATGACATAAACATTGCACAGTAATGACCATAGCCAAAGATAGCTTCTCCACATGTGAGTATTGAGTTTCAGAGTCAAGAAGACTCTTACTAAGATAGTAGATCACATGCTCTTAACCGTTTGACTCCTCATGAACTAGAAACATACCAATGGTAGTAGTGGAGACAACAATATAGAGAAAAAAATATTTTGAATAATTCGAAGGGTGTAACATGGGTGGGTGTGTTATAGCATGCTTTAAATTATCAAAATCTAGTTGAGCTTAATCATCCCAAAGAAAGGGAGTGTTCTTCTTCAACAGATGCATATAGCCATGTGTTTTCTATGCAAAATTGCATACGAAGCGACGAAGAAAGTTTTCCTTCCCTTGCAAACTTTGGAGTTCAATTATGTCGGTTGAGCGGGGTAAGGCCATAATGGCAGCAATTTTCAAGGGATTAATTCGAATTCCATCCTTGGAAACAACAAAACCAAGAAGGCATCCAGTATCAACACAAAAAACATACTTGTGTGGATTAAGCCGAATATGGTAATGACAACATCGAAGGAAAATGTGTCTAATATGCCCTAAATTATCTTCCCTCTACTGTAAATGAGCAGGTAGGTCATCAAGATATGGTTCCACTATGTGTTTTATATCATGAAAAGCATAAGACATGGCTCGTTGGAAAGTATTTCCAGCATTCTTCAATCCAAAAGTTAACTTGCGATAAGCAAAGGTTCCCCACGAGAAAATGAATGTTTTTTGTGTTGGTCGGAAAGCAATACCTCAATCTAATTATAGCCAGAAAATACATCCATAAAATAAAAAATGACACTTCTAGCATAGTTGTCAATGATATGATCGATGTGAGGGGTAGGAAAGTTGTCTTTTGAACAAACTTTGTTCAAGTCCTGAAAATCGATACAAACCCTAATAGTGCCATGTTTCTTGGAAACATGAACAATAATAGATACCCATTCAGTTAAGGGAACGGGGTAGATAAAACCATATTTTAAAAGTTTTTCAACTTTAGCTTTAATGGCTGCAGCTTTCCTTGGGTGGACTTGGCGAAGTTTTTTCCTAACTAGTTTTGTCATCAGGTAAGTCTTGATCTCATGCATGACAATAGATGGATCAATCCTAGGAATTTATTCATAAATACAGGAAAAAAAATCACGGAATTCCTTGAAAATAGCTCTGTATTCCTCAATTTTTGTTGTTTAATAGTTCTGGCCAATGTGAACATGTTCAACAACACTTGGCTTCGTCTATATGTCGATGGGAATCATTTTAGTGATGTTGCATGAATTCCCTTTAGAATCAATACCTTGTAATAATGCAGGTGTTTGTGGATACTCGACGATATCAAAACTGATAAGATAAACAAAATATGAATATACCGAATTGGCATTAGGAAGAAACGAAGATTGGTGATGAGAGTCTTCTTGTAAGGATTCATCCAAACTCATAACCTCCATGATAGACTCGTCTAATGGAAAAATCTGTGAGAGTTAATCCAGAGTCGAGAGAGAGGAATCTATCCAATAAGGCAAATGGTAAGGATCTAATGCTACCAAATGTTGATCATCTATGTAGGCATTAGAAATAGATTGAATGGAATCATACAGGGCTTCATGTGGACTCAGAGAAGGCAATTCAATGACCTCTTTTCCTTTATAAATTCCCCTGGTCGTGGATGATATCATGTTTACCGTGGCAATATTTGTACTAGGTGGGGTAGGAGTAGATGGAAAGACTCCCATGAGGGATGAATCTTTCAAAAATCCAAATCCTATAGATTGGTAGGGAGGAGGGGACTTCCCTAACATAGGAACATTATTTGTCATGGTAGTAGTGATATCAGGTGAACAGTAATTGATTTGATCGATGGTTACAATTTTCCCTTGATGCGATAATTGGACTGTGCGGAAAACTGACGATGCAACAGTCGTCATAACATAGAACCAATTCCTTCCTAATAATAAGTTGTAATCAAAAGGAGCATTGACCACTTCTACCTAGATACAAATGATCTTTCCCTTAAACTCTATGGATAAATCCAGCGGCAAGCCATGAGGTTGGAAACTTCATCCGTCGAAATATTTCGAAGTGTTTGGTGACTTCTTAAGTTTAGAAGAACCAATGGGTCTCCAACAAGACATAGACAAAATCAAGGTGGAATCTCCTTCATCTAATACAGTCTGATGAGATTTCCTACCCACCACTCTAGTCGTGATTTGATGGGATAACCTTGATTTATAATTCTCCACATTAAAAGTGATCATGGTGGAATTCTTAGGGTCTAAGTCCCCTAAGGCTGACAACAAATTCTTCCGTTCTGCAGGGAAAATTTGGAGTACCTCTAGTTTGGACATGGCGCAAGGTTGTTGGGAAAAATCCTCAACAACGTTGTAGAATTGAGCAGCTTGAGAACTAGGATTGAAAATGGTTTTACGGATCATACTCTTAGGAGGGAGCAAGATTGTGTCCAAACTAGGTTTATCGATAGTGAGAGGACCATTAGAAGGAGGTGAAAGATAAGGGTTGACGGGAGGAGTCTTCTTGAAATAAGCACCTTCATATTTCTTCTCGAGAGGTTTATCGTATGTTTGATTTCTAGTAGTCAACGCAACGGTCTTGGTGGACATCATTCTAATTTCCTCGGTGGAGGAAGAGGGACCATGAAAAGATGTATGATCAACTAATTATTGTTGGGATGGGAAAGGGTCAGTTAACACTTCTAGTGTGGGTTTTTTTTTTAGAAAATTATTGATCTCTTCATGATGAGGACACTCCTTCATGAAGTGATCATCTCCACACAACAAACAAGGATACTTAGCCTTCCTTTTTGGTTTTGTATCATTCTCGGGAGTCATGGTTTTGCTATTCTCCTCCTGGATTTTAGTTTTTTTTTTACCTTTACCTTTATTCTTATTACTGGGTTTTTGCAAAGATTGTATAGCATTCACCTCAACAGAAATAGTAGGAGTGGAAGAAGTTGTAGTAGAATTACTCTACGGTTTAGCAGGATTGGTTATGGATGAAGGTTAGATTGTACCAACAACACCATCTATAGGAGTCTCAATGAGTGGCTTGGAAGGATCAGTGTTGGGATGAGGAGCATTGGGAATCAAATCATATAAATTCCTAGACTAAGAATAAACCAAGTCCAAATATTGAGCCCGACTAATAGCCTGCTCTTCTATGACAACACCACCCATAGCCACATAGTGGGCAGTAGGATACAACAAGGATTCGGTGAACCAGTCAGCTAACAATGATCTGGAATAGGAGCTTCGATTAACCTTTGATGTCTCCTCCACTAATGGATATGATTGGATATGTGAGTAGAAGTATTTTTTCGAAGAGAGGTCAAAAGGTCTGTACTAGTTTCATATCGAATGGGTAACTGGAAATGAGTAAGAAAAACAATTGCCAACAAATTAAAATCCACAAATGAGTGTTGTGCAAGTTCAATATACCATTTTGTTGTCATACCAGTCAATGTTCTTTGGAAGAGCCTCAAACAAATGGAATCATCCATTAGGGAGTTAGAAGAACACCACAAATGGAATTTCATCACATGGTTTTTTTAATCCTCAACTCGTTGCCCATCAAACTTTGGAATATCTGATGGTAGTTTGACTGGAATTGTTGGCCATGAAAGGTCATGTGGAATGGGATTATTTATTAACTTGGGTAAGTATGGAAAATCCAAAGTAGCAAAAAATGGAAGCTATTGATTAGGTTGTGGAAAATTGTAGTATTGATAAGGTAAGGCTACCCCAGTAGGACCATAGGTCTGTTGAGGTTGACCATACTACCCAGCAAACTATTGATAATTAGGAGTGTTTTGACCCATGAATGGTGCTTGTGCTTGGTTTGGTCCATCTTGGGGTCCGTAAGTAGGTTGAGTCCACTGATTGGTAACTCCTCCAAGATAAGGGACATATAACAGATTATTGTATTGTGCCATACAAAGTTATTGATTACCAATATTGGGTTGTTGAGGAGGGACCCAAGCTTATGTCAAGTACACAACCGACCTCGACAAATCTCGACAGATTTTGTACCTGACATACAACATCTTGATATGCCTTGTTAGTACCTATTGAACATCGACATATTGACTCTCTGTTGTATGCGATGGTTGAACTTCTGAATCATTATAACTTCTTGTAACTGAATGTAACGGGTAGTGACCCAAGCATCTTAGCATTCTATATAAACATGTACATTATTGTAACAATTAACCAACCTTCATATTCTTACATATTGTCTGTGCGCATACTTTCTATTGATATAGTGTAATTACTTCTTTTATTCTTATTTTTCTAAGCTTCCTCCATAATAGAACTCGACTCATTTAGTCGACTAATGTCCCCACCGTGCACCTAGGAACGACCTGGATCATTAGTATCAGAGCTTGATCTTGTTTAGAGCCTAAGTTATATCAACACTTTAATCGAAGTTATTTAACTTATTCATGTTTGAACATGCTCGCAAACTCAGCAAAACAAGCAGACACTTCCTTTGACTTTAGAAAATATGGCCAAAGAAGAAGAAAGTAGACATGCAATTGACGAGACAGAACAACTCATAGAAAAAGCACTGGCTCACCAGCGGACCAAAATGTTATCCCAATTCAATGAGATTCTCATGCAATTCACTTCGAACTCTGGGGAATCCTCGACGTGAACTCACTCCGATAAGATCAGCCCCTTCAAAGTGAAAATGAAGCTGGACATATCAAATATTGAAAGCAAGATTGACGCAGAATCCGTCGAAAATTGGGTACAACAACTGGAATCCTACTACTCTGTGAATCAACTCTTCGAAGTGGAAAATATCACAATTGTATCCTTAAAGATGTCAACCTACATACACTGCTGGTGGGAAAATTTATTGAAAAAGATGGAAAAAGAAGGAGACCCCATAGCCACATGGGTAAAATTTATCGAGTATGTCTAAAAGGAGTTTTACCCACCCAAGTATCTTGAACAGTAGTATAAGAAGTGGCAACAACTAAGGCAGTGAAAATACTAGCTCGTGTACAATTATACCGACGATTTTTATCAATTCATGGCTAGACTTGGTGTCCACGAAGAAGAGAAATTGTTTGTTCTGAAGTATTGTTGAAAGCACTAGTCGGTAATACAACTAGACTAGTAGCCAACTAGATTAGGCAGCCGACTAATCGGATATTAGGTCGGCCTCAAAGGTCATGTCGGTTGGGAAAATCAACAAGTAGTTACTCATAACTGTTTTGTAAATCATATATATTAGGCTGTTGAGCCAGTTGAGAAGTTGGTTCAGTTTTGTGTATGTATGGACCCTCATGTGATTCTATAATATAATATGTTATCCTACCATCTGTTCTTATCTCTTGTATCTATATGTCTATATGATTGTTTATGTGTATTATTGGTAACCTTATGTGATCTGTGAGATTATAACATTGGTTCCTTTTCCAGTAGTACATATAAAGATGTTATGACCATAAGAAGATGATATTAGAGCAAGAAATCAAGAATTGGTGGGAGCGTAAGATAGCAAATTATTTGCAGAATTATGCAAGAAGAAATAGGCTAACTATTGCTCAGGCGAAGGAGAAATTATTCACCGAAACACATGAAAATTTTGTAGAGTTGATGCCTCAGTTGTTGAAAAATATTTTGGATGAAAAATCCGGAAGCAACTAAAGACCAATATTTACTGGAGAAACTAATTCGAGGCAGATGAACAAACCTATTAGAGTGGTTTGAAAAGATCACAAACGAATTCTGTGAAGAACAAGACGTGGAGGAAAGAGTCTCAGTCAAAAGTATTGAGAGAAGGTTTTATATGGACTTCACTAAGAAGTTTATTTTCTCTTTACTGACCCTTTTGTTCAAATTCCTGATCGAGAAGGGAGTGGTCCATATCGTCGAACCTCGTCCATCACTAAGCAGACCACCACCAAATTCTAACTAGGCAAAGCAACAGAATAAGTGGGAAAAAATCATTTCCAAAAGGGAGTGGGAGTACTTCCTAAGCAAATAAACAGAACTATCCGAGCTTTCTAAAGCATTGGGTAGGCTATGGGGGGTAGCTGGTCATGTGTTGGGGTAGAGTAAAAATGATTCTAGTCGACTGAAGAAAATACCATTACCAACAATGAAAAGTTGACATAAGAAGGAAATTGAATGAACACTAACACACAAAGGTACGTCAAACTTGCAAAAGTTAGAAAGGGAGAAGAGGCAGAAAAGAAGGGAAGAGAAAAGAGATCAAACTAGAGCGTTGCAAAGAGGAATGACCACTGGGGTGACGGAACACGGAAGAAATCTACTAGAGTCGGGTCATGACCGACAGGAAGAAGGCGTGGATGAGGAAGTATCACCCATGGAAGAATATTTGTGGCTAGAGTAGCGAGAAGCTCTCCAACTAGAAATACCCCAGGATATAAGACCTCTATCTCCGATAAACCCGAGTACCCAAATGCAAGCCATTGTCGAGGAGGACCTAAGACTAAGAGCTAGTGAGTTCGGTATATGGAGCCAACTAGACGACAAAGTAAATGATGATAATCATCTAGTTATCCATCGATCGAAGGAAGGAAATTGGGTAACACTTCAAGCATACCCTTCCAACCGAAGTATCCACTTTCTCTACCCTACACATGAAGGAGACCCCCCCCTGCCAAGCACAACTTTATAAGAAATAGAACAAACAGACTTGCAAGCACACCAGTGTAGTTGGACATCAACAGAAGAAGTCGACTCGAACCGACTACTTGTGGGAGAAGAAACAACAAACAAAACAACCGATGGGAATGAAAGTTCCATCGATAATAGCTGTGAGCAAAGAGATACGCAAAGTATCCCACTACCCCCACCACCACCACCTCTAGGAGGAGACGTCGACATTGACATGGGTCATAGCTCTGCACATATCCCCCTCTATGAGGGTGACAAAGATCCCAAGCAACACTGGTTCTCCTATGAGTCAACATGAGAGGTTGATCAAGTTACAAGCGAAGAACGACAAATGGAGTAGTTCGCCAGTGCTTTATGAAAAAAATAATTAACATGGTATAGGACTTATATCGAGAGAACACCCCAAGCATCCAAAGCAGACATTAAGGCACAATTCTCATCTTTCTTTAAAACACCAGATGCAAAGCATCTGGCAGCAAAAAAACTGAAGACGACATCTAAGAAACCAGCAGAGACTATCCGGGACTATGATAAAAGATGGAAGGACCTCTTGAGCCAACTAGACTATGTAATTGACGAAAAATTATTAATTCAGTGGTTTCTTCCAGGCCTGTCATAGAAAATTCGGTGGAATATAAGCTTGGAGACATTTAAAACATATGAAGATGCACTAACTAAATCTCTGCAGGTAGAGATAGATGAGGATTTCCCATCATATCCCATCAATACTAGGCTGGAAGAACAATTGGAAATCATGCAGAAATATTTGAAAGAGCTGAACCTCAAAAATCAAGATGTTTGGTGCACAAAGTGATCCATGGCTGGACACACTAAAGATAATTGTCAACAAGACATAAGTCGACAAGACATTTGTTTTGTTCAAACAAAATGCTTCTACGACATTTGCCAAGAACATGGAGAGCATAAAACAAAAGATTCCCCATACAACATGAAGAATGGAAAAGCATCCTGGTGCACAATCTATGAGCTAAAGAGTCATGCAATGGCCGATTGCCACTTGAACCTGAAGAATCAACAAAACTATCAAGCAGTCTACCAAACGAATGCAGTCCCACAGAATAATTATAACATTCCAAGGAGTAATGAACAAAACAAGTCAAATAATCAAAGATATGAAGGTCATCGATACGAGCGTCAGTTCGACAATCGTTGTGGAGGATTTCGAGGTTAAGGATGATTTTTTGGAAATCATGACAATCGACCACAACGACCCATCTAGTGCTTTAAATGTTATAAATAAGGACACTGCTATGCACACTGTCCATACAAGGATAGAACTGATCTAAAGTTTTGTACTAGTTGTGGTGTGGGAGATCACTCATGAGAGGATTGTCCCACCATACTTGACAAGATTAATAAAAAGAAAAACGTTAATGTCTTGTCGTGTGTTCAGAAACATGATGTAATGCATACAAAGAACCTACATATAGTAACTCGACAAGGGATGAAAATCATAAATGATAATCCACATATAATCAAAATTAAAGAAAAAAAGTATTATCCTAACCCAACAAAGCAAAAACAATTATATAACGATGCATCAAACATGTTTCAGGAATTTACAAGATAGGAAGTAGTCAATGACAGTCGACAAAAAAAACTTAAAGAACTATTCAGTTTAGTACAGAATGATAAATCAGTGTCTCATTTCATTGACTTATTATATAATATGAAGCACAAAAATAATATAGATAAACAAGCCAAAAATATATGCAGTTTGAATCAAAAATACAAGAGTGATGCTGACCCACTTGTCGATCTTGAAATTGAAGGATATCATGTTCGACAAGTCATTCTCAACTTCGGTTCACAAGTAAATATTATGACACAAGATACATGGGAACAGTTGGGAAGACCTCGACTAAACGAATCAGGAATATACCTCAAATTAGTCAACAAGGACTAATCGAACCCATTGGGGTTTGGAGAAATATCGATACAATGATAAAAGGCATATCGACTAAGATCGACTTCGAAATTATCAACCCTAAGGAAGGATCCAGCTTGTTCCTAGCCTTGGTAGGTTGACCATGGGGAAGAAAAATGAAAGCATCAATATATTTAGACAAGGAAAGAATAAAATTAAAAGGGAATGGACAGAAAGTTGTTGTCCCCATTCATCCTTCCGTACCTATTGATGAAGAAGTTGACATTCGACAACTATACCAAATACACAATAATGAAGACTATACTGAACCCAATATTTATGGTGAACTTCATCTAGGAAACCAAGATTCGATGGGATATAATTCAGACGCAAATTTTATATGATTGGGAAGTCAAAAACTACGAGACTCATGCAAGGGGTTGTTGGACTATTCAAGTAATACAGAAAAAACCAACCTGACAATGCTTCTCAGTATCCATCATCCAAAAAATATTTGAAAGGAAAATTATGGAATACCCTACTCTAACACCAACAAATACAAGTACCAAATAAAACCCTCGGTATAAAGAAAGAGAGTCCCTAGTTCTTCATGTAGAACAAGTCTCTAAAAATTTAGGTGAACATGGCCGACTACAAAGCCTAGTATAAACTTTTACAGGACCAGCTGCTCGATGATGGGACACCCATCAGTCGAGACTACAAACATGGACAACAACTTCGACTTACTTCATAGAAATATTCAGAGGAAGGAATCTAACTAAACAGGCACAAATACCTGTCTTCATCCAAGGGAAAAACCCAGACGAACACATAAGAACATGTGAAAGAGAATGGAGAAGACTCGCTTACAAATATAAGCGTACATGGCCACACCTATTTCCCTCAACGCTAACCAAATTACCAAATAAGTCGTATAAAATGGAAGAATCACGAGGTGAAACATTCATATGGAATGAACTTATAGAAAACTTCATCAAGGAATTTAGCTTTATACTGCAAAACGAAAAACTAGTCGAAGCTGCAAAATAGATATAAGCATTTATACAACCGACTATGAATGATAGTTCGGTACAAAATCATGATCGACCAAAAATATCATGTAACTATATTCGATCCAGCATGATACCACAGTCGATAAGACTACAAATGGAAAATGAACATACAGAAGGAAAAGGCTTTCAGTGGAAATCTCATCACCTAGAAATAGTAAAACCAATTCGAACAATGCTTAAAATCGAGACAACTAACAAAGAAGATATAGACCAAATGATAGTAGCAGTCTTTCCAGCAACATTTTCACAGTTCAAAGAAGGTAGTCGACAAATCAATGAAATCAAATCACTAGAATGGATGGACGCAAAAGTAAAAATAAAAGAAATCGACATATCAAACAATAACAGACTGAAAATGGCAAGAATAGGTGACTATTGGAGTGAAGAATAAACTACATAAATTGTTAACTTATTAAAGGAATTCCAAGACGTATTTGCTCGAGATTACAAACACCTACAAGGATTAGTAGCATAAATGGGTGAGATGAAGATTGACATCAAGCCAGATGCTAGACCTATGAAGAAAAGACCTTACAAGTTGGCACATAAATATAAGGAAATAGTTAAAAAGGAGATCGAAAATATGCTTACAGCTGCAATAATTTACCCCATCGACCAGTCGGAATGGGAAAGCTAAATGGTTGTCCAACTGAAAAAGCACGACCCGAAAAAACTATGAATCTATGTTGATTTTAGTGAATTAAACAAGGTTACCTTAACAAATCCATTCCCAACTCCATACGTTGATGAAATCCTAAATGAAGTCGTGGGACATGAATGCTATTCATTTACAGATGGATTCTCAGGGTATAATCAAGTGCTAATAGTTAAAGAAGATCAGAAAAAGACAACCTTCATATCTAAATTTGGTTCATTTGCCTACATAGTCATGCCATTTGGTCTCAAAAATGCACCTGCAGTGTTTTCAAGAATAGTTATCAAGACATTTCAAGAATACATCTACAAAACATTGGCAGTATACTTTAACAACTTGATGATCTATTGTATGTTGAAAGACCACTATAAATGGTTAACGCTTATACTGGAACGTTGTTGATAGATTCAATTATCTCTCAATACAAAGAAATGCATATTCTTAACCCCTATAGGAACCCTATTAGGGCATATTGTATGTAAGGAAGGTATCAAAGTCGACTTTGCAAAAATAAAAATTATCCTCGACTTAAAACCACCAGTGAACCCAAAACAGGTCAGAGTACTGTTAGGACATACAGGTTACTATAGAAAAATCATTCAGCACTACTTTGATATGACATACCCTCTGGAAGAACTGTTAAGAGAAGATCAATAGTTTAATTGGACAGAATAATGCGATACATCCTTTGACACATTAAAAAGAAAACTAGTCGAAGAATTCATTCTTCGATTCCCGAACTAGTCGATAAAATTTCATGTGCACATTGACACCTCAAGCTTAACAATAGGAGCAATCTTGACACAGCCTGGTGAAGATGGCATGGATTACCCAATCATATATGGTATTATAAAATTAAACAAATCTGAACGCAACTACTCCATGACAAAAAGGGAGGCATTAGGGGCAATCTTGGCTCTTCAAAAGTATTGACACAACCTACTAGCTAACCCCTTCATATTCTTTACAGATCATTAAACATTAAAATACCTTGTCAATAAACCTTTCCACCACGGGAGAATCTGTCGTTGGCCAAGAATTTGACTTCGAAGTCATCGTTCGACCAGGAGAGCTAAATGTTGGGCCCGACCACTTGTCGAGAATTGACACGGGGGAGGAACCGACAGGAGTCAAAGATGACCTTCCAGATGCACATCTATTCTGAATAGAATTTTTTCCTGTGTAATTAGAGGAAATAGCACAATTTCTAGAGAATGGTCAAGCACCAGAAGGTATGAACACTAAGAAAAAACAAATTTTAGCCATGAAAGCAGCCCCATACACCTTAATCAATGGATTCCTATACAAAATAGGATTGAATGAAGTACTCTATCAATGTGTTTTAGAACATGAACAGGAAAATATTATGCATGAAGCACATTATGGACCGACGAGAGGACACTTTCAGTCAGATACAAGTGCAAAGAAAATCCAACAATTAAGACTATGGTGGTCGACGCTATACAAAGACTGTAAAAATTTTGTGAGCAAATGTGATCGCTGCCAACGTCTAGGTCGAATGCTACCTAGTACAGAAATTCATTTAATATCAGTAAACCCAAGCCTCACATTCAAAATCTGGGCTATCGACTTTATAGGACCATTTTCAGTCCGAGCAAAAAGGACAAGTGCAAGGTATATCATAATAGCAGTTGAATATGTCACTAAATGGGAAGAAGAAAAACCTGTCGAGACCTATTATAGTGAGGTAGCTGCTAAATTCATATATGAAAACATTATCACTAGGTTTTGCTTTCCTATAACCTTAATCAATGACCAAGGCTCACACTTCATCAATAAAACAATCACAGCATTGACAGAACAGTTCAAAATTGACCATCGACGAAGCACATCCTATCACACTCAGTCGAATGGGGCGATAGAAGCATTCAACAAAACACTAATGAAGGGTCTAACAAAAATCTGCAATACCAAAAAAGATGACTGGGATGAGAAAATCCTTGCGGTATTATGGACGTACAAAACAACATATAAACATTCGACTGACCAAAAACCCTTTTGACTCGTCTACGGCTAAGAAGCAGTCGTTCCTTTACATTTTCGACAGTAGACACCGGTGATAGCTGACATCTTACATAACAATGTTGAAGAATCCAGAAAGCATCAACTAATGCAATTAGCCAAACTAGAAGAACCTCAAATTCTTGCTATACAACACCAAGAAATTCAGAAGCAACAACAGAAGGCTTGGCACGACCGAAACATCAAAAATAAGAATTTGTTAGTCAGAGACCTTGCATTAATATACAATAGTCAGGTGAAAGGAAAACCTAAAAATTTAGACATAGAATGGATGGGACCTTACATTGTCAAAGAAATCAATGCCAACAGATCAATTCGGCTGAGAACTGTTGGGCCCACGATATGACAGTTAATTAAAACTTAACATGCAGAGTGCTAAACATAAATTATCAACTCGAGGAAGTCTTTTATTTCAAAGCTATCATGCAAGATGTATGCAAGCACAATTTCTACCTGACACTGTTATCTATTGGTATGCAATCAAAACTGTTTGTAAACTAGGTCACAACTTCTTAAAAAGAAATCAGACCTAAAACCTATTCATAAATCAAAACTGTAAATCTAATCACACTTCAACAAAATCAATTCTTATGAAACAAGATCTAATTGCATACATCTAAAAGAAGTGCTATGTTGGCCAACGATCTATCAAATGAATTAACAGGAAAACAACTATGATAAATATAATGAAAGCATGAACTAAATAATAAAAACAACTATGATCAATCTAATGAATGAAAGAATGAATTAACAAATAAACAAATATACAAAATAAAACACCTAAAATAAACACTACCAACATCTGGTCAGGGAAGAGGACCCTTCCTCCATTGAGCAGAGCTGGATCTCCACAATGAAAGTCTACAACTCTAGAATTAAGAAACTGCCAGCATGTATTATCATAATGAATGATTACAATAGATCTAGATCAAATCCTACATCATAACATTGTTTTCTCTCCTTCCCTCCTCAATGAGATTGATTACATATTTATACATAAAATTATCTCATGGAAATGAGGAACTAACCCCCCAACTTGTGATCTATAACAGCTGAAACATGATCGTAACTGCTAACAACTTTAGAACGGGTCGCAATAGTAAATTGGGAAAATACTCTCTCAAAGAACTACCTGTATATCACAAACTGTGGCTTTGTTTGGAAATTTCCTCAAGATTCAGGTATATGAGGCTGTTACACACAAAACCCATGTCTTGGATTTTCAATATTTTTTTTCATATGCCTGCAAATCGAGACGCGAATCAAGGTGTTATTATCTGGCATGCATTTTTTGTTAAGGCTGTAACATCTAGCTATCAGCATCATGTACGTGACAAATCACTCCACAAACCATCATTAGTAAAATTATACATAATAGTCTTCAATTCATCAAAGATAAAGGAAAATAATCATTATTAACCACTTAAAACATCAATGAAAGTAGTATGTTGTTTTACGCACAGTTACAACAAATTGATGGAAAATGGAATGATAAATGGGTGATAATGGAAAGAAAATGGATGAAATATATGTCGATAAGTGATGGAAAAATGGACAATTCTAGAGCCCAACAAGAACATTACAAGGCACAATATTTCGGAAGCTGGTAAACGGTGCCCAACTAAAAAGATACCAAAAATAAAACTTATGAAATATATATATATATATAATATAAAAATACGAATAAAATAAACGGTTTTATAACTACTACAAAAATCTATAAAATAAAATAAAAACCCAAAACTTCAAAAAGAGATCGATTCCGCCAAGACAAAAATGACAGGAAACTTCGAAAGACGTAGTAGACCACAGTTTGACAAACGACATTTCCACCATCAACATATCAACGACCTCCCTCACAATCGACATCGACCAAAGGACTGAAAAGTCAAATCAAGCCATCATGATTACGGCCAGAATGAGCGCCAAAACCAAAAAGCCTTAAAAGAGATTTCAATAGACCGTCTTGGACCGTCACTTTTGCCATTAATACATCAATTGACAAGATCACCATCTTCTCCACCTATAAATACTACGTCCAATGAAGATTTCTTACCACGCTTCGAAAAAGCAGAGCGACAGATCGTTCAAAACTTTGAGAGTGAAAACCCTGCAAGAAAAGCCAAACAAGAAACCAACAAGATGGCATCAAAGAGAACCAGAGCCACTTCGGCTAAAACACAAGAGCTAGAATCAGCCGAGACTCCACTAGTAAAGAGATTGCAGAATATCAAGAATGCAAAAGTCCAAGAAACTTCATGGGCAAAATACTGGGCAAAAATTAAGGAGTGGGCATATGTAAAATAGAAAAGAACATCGGAAGGGGAGAAAATCAATCAAAGCACTGTTTTGAATTACATGGATGCCCCTATCATGGAAAGCTTTGGAGGAACAAATGAAACCATTTTCCAATTCATCATCAATCGGTACCATAAGGGAAAATTTTACTTCGACCAACCACTGGAGATATCCACTGAAACAATCTACAAGTTGACTGGACTCTCCAACAGAGGCGACCCTGTCCCAGTGGGAATCAAGGAGGGATTAGTGGAAATATTGACAGGAACACCATCAGGTAAAGACTCCAAAGTATTGATAGTCAGAAAATTTACCACCAGCACACCCAATATAGTGGCAAAAATTATCTCTATTGGTCTAACAGTCGCAGGACGTGGATGCGACTTGAAACTTGAAATGATGGAGGCGGTTGATGAAATAGCGGAAATAGGAAAAGTTTTCTGTTTGGATCAGGATGTCTCTGACGTGCTAAAGTCCATTTGTGAAAAATGTTAGGAGTCAGGTGGCATAATCAGGTTCTCATCAGTAATCATCTGGATAGCCATGTACCACTTATGTCCAATAGGGCATAAGCAGTTCCTCAAACCATTTATATTTCACATGTGGCACTTCAGGCCATTATCAATGGCTAGAACCCAACTAGAGCTCGAAGAAGGTAAAGTGCTACTCAAAAATTGGTTTCAGAACTTAAAAGTTCAAACAGCCAAATGGAGGGTGCCTCAGAACATCCGATGAAGTCTGTCGAAGACAACGCATAGCCAACTAGAACTCGACCAGACTGCAGTCTGGTATATACAGGGGAAAAAAGAAAAATCAAAACCTCTCGACTATTACCCAATAGTTGACGAGATCTTTGAAGAATTATCCCGACAGTCGAACACCAAACTGTTGGTACCAACAAAGGAAAAAGAGACATATCATCGGATTGAGGAACCTTTGATAGATCAGGAAAACTAAGAAGACTATGAACTACGTCTATATATTAGTACCTTCATGTTAGAGTACATACCAACTGCAGAGATCAACACTCTTTAACTGATGACAGTTCCACAACCACAACCACAAGTACAACAAGCACTAGTATTAACCCAACAAAGAGAGGAGGGTGAAATACAAGAAGATCAACTAAAATATGACTATTCAAAGCAAAACCTTCGAAAAATAGCCAAAGAGATTGCCGAATATCGAAAAAAATACGACATTCTAGCAAAAGGGAGAGGCAAGCACAAGTTTATCCTGCAGGATGACTCGGAATACAAGAACGAATTGTTGGCTCATGCAGCCGACATCATAGAGAAAGCTGCTAAAAATAAGGTATCTGTCGAGGAGCAGTTCAAGCGTTTTGTCGACCAGGAAGCAAGATAGGAGAAAATCCAAAAAGGTAAAAAATTATAATTCCTGAGGGATTCAAAGCTGTCAACCTAGTTTCCACCCCCCCACCTCCATCCCTCGCCAAAATAGTTTAAGAACTAGAGTTAATGACTCTTATCCCAACCGACTTGTGCAAAAGTGTAATGTTTGAGACGTTAAAAGAAAAAGTAGATAAATACGTCGACCTCCAAAAATTCATCAATCAACTACCCAACTTGTTCCTCAAAGCTCATAAAATCAACACCACCTACACACTCATTGATTCAAGCTCCAGCCAACGAACCTTTACCCAACCCGGCCAACCAATACCAAAACCAAAAGAAGTCAGAATTATCCAGTCGAATTTTTTATGAAACCCTGATCAAACACACCAAGTTGTCATAGCCCAGATTTCATCTTTCACGCCTACCTTCACACTAGGAAATGAGCCAATCGGAGACTTAGAATATGATGACCAAGGTGCTACCTTAGCCATCAAGCAAGTAATCGACAATCTCTTTGGCTCGGATGAATTCGATGACCCAACCAACTCACCGCCAGAAGTTGAAAACCTTGTACCGACAGAAGGCATGCCGAACACCCCTATTACCCCCTACCACTCACCCATGCCTTCTCCACCACCAAATTCAGAGCCTCCACCAGAGCCAAAGCCACCATATTCACCACTACCAGATACACACCCCACCACAAACCTCAACCAGAAAGCACAAGTTGAAAATCCCACAAATAATGAAGTGCAGTCAACAAAAGTTCGGCCAATGGAAGAACCACCAAATTAAAATCAACCGACTGAAGAATAGTAGGTAACACAACAAACATAACAACATCAATAAGTAGCAGTACCTGCAGGGACAGTAGTGGACCATCCCAAAACATAAGAAGAAAAGAAAGAAACACCACCAGACATCATAGGGACTAACTATGATCCATCTTCAACAGTGGGGATCGACTTCTTCAATCGAAACACCAAAATTAAAATATGGAGAATTAGACCAACTTGTATAAATAATATATCAATGCTATGATCAATGATGCTAAGAATAAGCACATGAAATAGATCTTGCTACTAAGAATTCTCACAAGCATACATAGGAAAAATAGAGAGAACAAAAGAGACTAAATCACATGAATGAAGAGATGAATATTGGTTTGTATCCTTCCATTGAATAATGATGAATAATAGTGTACATAAATAGTACATCCCTCATAGGAAAATTGAATTGTATGGAAACAACTCATAAATCTCAAAAAGGCTAACTTACCAAAATATAGCAAATCCCCATAGGTGGCTAAAGCACTTCCCAAATCTATCAAGGACCTCACGAGTTGGAAAAAGCATGAGTGAGTTGTCAAGGAGATCGAAAAAACATGCTAATCCTAGAAAATGGATAAAAACTAATGGAGGATGGGTTGGAAACAAAAGCTCCCAGTTTCCTAGTTGACTATATTTTATCTTATCCATAGAAAAGCAGGAAAAGCAAAAAGAAAAAAAATAAAGCAGAATCTGTTGTAAAGTCCTATATACTAATTATGGATGGTCAAAAGTTGGTCAAGATCAACCCAAAATTGGAAATAAATCATTCCCAGGATATAGATGGCATGTATTGACTTTAAGGTGCAAGTGGATGCCAACTAATTAAGTTAGTGGGTGAATAATCAATCAAATAATGATTAATTATTTTATCCTAAGTTATGAGTGGGTTTAATATATTCCAACACCCCCCTGTAAGTCTAACTTTATGATGGTATGACAAAAAATATGGATGCATATGGATGCATATAGGGCCCAGCAACAAGGCTATGGTCACCCTTTAACAATTATTATGTCCAAAAAAGTGAGGAAAGAGGCAAAACCACATGGGGAAAAATCATCCCTCAAGATAGGAAAAGGCACAAAATTTGAAATATATCTTCAACATATCTTCATCTTTGCTTTAATGAGCTGACTGAACTGCTTCTAAATGAAGGACTTGTTGAATAAATCATGAACTCCATGATCATGTGCTGGAGTGTAGAACTTGCAAGAAGGAAGAGGAGAGACTCCTTGTATCTCATCAATTGATGAAGTAGGAGAATTATCTGAATGCTTCTTTTTGCTTTCAAAATTTGATCTGCAAACATAATATAAAATGGAAAAGAGATCTGTGCATACTCCTTTCCAAAGAGTACAAAAATTAAGGCAATTTATTTCACACCCAATTCGCTGAATAGCTGCAAAATTGTGATGTGGATCACATGTCAATCTTCCAATCTGATGTAGCACCTGTATAGATCTGATATGAGGCTGATAAAACTCTGATATATCATAAATATTAGCATATGTAACAGCAAGGATAAAGGATTCAATGGCTCCATGAGGATATAGGGCTAGACTAGGAAAATTATGAGCAGGTGGGGAAAACTGATAGGTGTAAAAATCTGAATGATGGATGGGCATAAGATATGAACCATAAGTGTTTAGAAAAGATCCAAACATGTTTAATATCAGTCCATATATGACTAAGGTCATGGATAACCAGCCACTGAAAGTTAGGAAAGACTTCAAACCATGTAAGATAAATATCACTACATAAGAGACCAATGAGGAATCAACTAGTGAGCTTGGGATTTGTATAGTCTTAGGATTATTCATAGGTATGGTATATGGTATGGATGGTGTTATGATATGTGTAGAAACCTGCAAATATTCTTCTAAATCAGAATCCAAAGGATCACATATAAGCATATCAATAGACTCATGGGGATACACTGGTAATGAATCCTTTGTATGAAAGGAGGAAAGAATGAGATATTCACAATCTTCAAGAAGGCTCTGAGTATTGATGCCAAGAACAAAGGAGGATATGCTGAAGCACATGATATCAAGTAAGGTAAGTGGTATGACACAATTAACGCTTGATGTGGCTAAGAAAACATCCTGGAAGTCACTAGGTTGCGCACCATCAATGAGAGAGGTATGCAAGAGGTGTGAAGAATCTGGCACATAGACATCAGAATCTAAGATAGGATATTGAAAGAAAAATGAATGGGTTATAGGATCATAATCAATATCAGTAGCAGCTCCATATGTTACTTATTTTTCAACAATAGTATCACAAGAAGAAAAATCACCTTTGAGAGACACAGAAAAAGATGGCTCTTCAATATTTGCTTCTTCATTGAAGGAGGAAGCATTCGAATGAAAGAGGGCAGAAAAAACATGAACTGTATGAGAAACTTCTTCATCATGATAAAATTCATCAAAGAATGTAAAGGCTAAGAAATCTTGAGAAAGAGAACAAGAGGAGATGCTAGGTTCACTCCATGCTTCATCTTCAATTTCCTGCAAACCAAAAGCTTTGTCCAAAATTTTCCAAAGCTCAAATGGATACTCAGCAAAATCTATCAGATGATATATATGTGGAGACATTCCCAAAAACATAATTCCATAAGCTCTATCACAATTATTTATCCAATAAATCTTCTCTTCATAAGACTCAAGTTCACTCAATGCACCAATGGAGACATCAAAGAGGCATTGCCTCTTCAAGTATGCACTCATCTTTGGCTACCAATCAGCATAGTTGAAAGGAGATAGTAGAGGAACTTTTGAATCCATATTGAATTTGTTGATATTCTCTAAGAGATACTCTCTGCAACCTGCAAAACAAATTAGGAGAAAATCTTGTAAGCTAGACAAGCTCTTCTTCAGAGAGGGATAGGAGACTGGATGCGCTCCTCAACTCTGTAGAACTTGATAAACCTTTTTGTTGTAGAAGATGGCAAGGTTTTGGTCCCTATAGATCTGATACCATGTAGAAATAATAGATCAATGATATGAGCAATGATTCTAAGAATAAGCATAGGAAATAGATCTTGCTACTAAGAATTCTCATAAGCATACATAGGAAAAATAGAGAGAAGAAAAGAGACTGAATCACATGAATGAAGAGATGAATATTGGTGTGTATCCTTCCATTGAATAATGATGAATAATAGTGTACATAAATAGTACATCCCTCATAGAAAAATTGAATTGTATGGAAACAACTCATAAATCTCAAAAAGGATGACTTACAAAAATATAGCAAACCCCCATAGGTGGCTAAAGCACTTCCCAAATCTATCAAGGACCTCACGAGTTGGAAAAAGAATGAGTGAGTTGTAAAGGAGATGGAAAAAACATGCTAATCCTAGAAAATGGAGAAAAATTAATGGAGGATGGGTTGGAAACAAAAGCTCCCAGTTTCCTAGTTGATTAGATTTTATCTTCTCCATAGAAAAGCAGGAAAAGCAGAAAAAGAAAAATAAAGCAAAATAAAGCAGAATCTGTTGTAAAGTCCTGTATACTAATTCTGGATGGTCAAAAGGTGGTCAAGATCAACCCAGAATTGGAAATAAATCATTCGTAGGATATAGATGGCATGTATTGACTTTAAGGTGCAAGTGGATGCCAACTAATTAAGCTAGTGGGTGAATATTTAATCAAATAATGATTAATTATTTTATCCTAAGTTATGAGTGGGTTTAATATATTCCAACACAACTGTTGGAAGCAATTACCAAGGAAGCATCGAAAAGAAACCAAACTAGACAAGAGCAAATTGACAAACTGAAGATAGAACAAGTCGAATTCCTGACAAAATGTAGGACTTTGACACAAACAGTGATACCAGGGACGACTGAGACCGACACCGACAAACCATTGGAAAGTGCATACCAATTGTTTAAAAGTGTTGTGTCAAACCTATATACACAGCTGTAGATTAAGAGAGATGAGAAAAAGGAAGAAACTTCTGTGCTACTAAGGCAGCAGTACATAGCATTTTTCGAGGTACACGAGGTACTACAAGACCACTTGGAAGAGTATGTCACCACAAAAGAATTCGTATGGAGCTAGTACACATATTATGGATAGGTATTCCAGCAGACTTGACAGACTCATGAGTGCATCCAGAACTTAGGAAAGCAATAAGGTCTGGACAACACCATGAGAAGTACAATCCAGGACCATATCATATTAGGAACAACAAATCTAGACAAGCTAGAAAAATAAGCACATCAATGGATGAACCAAGCACTCCCAAGCATCAGTACACTAGACAATATCTGCCCACAGATGAAAATATTATTAGATACAGCAGAGGAAAAGGCTCAGTCATTGGGACCTGAATTGGAAAACATCATAGATTATTCGATTCAAGAGAAGATGTTGACTCTATCAAGCCTCACAACCTTAACCACTGATATCCAAAATGCTCTATGTATTTGGGAAGAGTTTAAACACCAACTGGCCATCATGGAAGAAGATATTGTAGAAGTTTGTGTTCAGAAACAACCTTCCATTCCTTTACATAGCCCGTGAGGACAAAGCAAATGCAGTAACTATTTCAGACAGCAGATTTTTGAGTACCTGTTGGGACTCAGAAATGTCACTTTTTCATCCACTTTATCTTCTACTATTCCTCACATTTCATCATCCCATTAACCTTTTATCATACCATTTCCATACATATATGTGGGTTTCACCTTATTATTTCCACTTTATTTATTTTTAGTATTATAAGTGATTTTATGATTAAAAATTAGAAAATTAACATGTTTTTCACTAATATCTCAAAGTATGGATGAGCTTTGTAATGTGTAGGAGTATGTGAAGGATTAATTCAAAGAAAAGACTTCAGGTATATCTCCTCCACAATTTCAAGGAGATAGTTATGCAAAAAATATTCCAAGGAGAAGATCATGGAGATTTGGTTGAGAAACATGTGGAGGATTGGTGAGAAATATGTGGAGGATTTGAAGGGATCATATCTTGTAATAATAGGAAAGTAGTTGAGTGGTTGAGTGAATAGTGGATATCTCATTATGAGATGGTTATTTCCTTCATGTATAAAAGAGAGTGCTCTCTCTTCATTTCAATAATCTTAAATGTTAGATTATCTTAGAATATCTTAGATCTTAGATTATCTTAGAGAATAGTAGATTGTAGAACTTAGTCTTGACTTTGTAATATGGAGAAGGGAATTCTTAGATTTTGTTCATAATATTGGTTTTGATGCTTTCATGATTTGCCATTGATTCTTGTGATGTAAATTAAGATTGCTTGATTGTTAATGTGAGCTCACATGTGTTGTCTTGTTTCTCTTCATATGTTGTATTTCTTTTATGCAATTTACTTTCGGCCATGTGTTTCATCTTCCTGCATTAGATTATCAATTGCGTGTTTCAACTTAAGGGGGGTTAGATTAGATTAGTCTCAGTTTCACGGGGGGTTAGAATAGTTTAATTTCGCTTCAGTCCTGCATATACTTTGCATGTGCTTCGTAAGCCTACGAACCTCGGATTGACAAATTAAATGGTTGGGAAATTACTACAATGGAATTAAAACGACACTAATTCGGCCCAACATTTTGGCATCGTTGCCGGGGAAGCACGATGGATTGAAGTTTAGTTTGATTTTTCTGCAAGCGTACACTAGAGTGTGAATTTTAATTTCTATAATGAGTGAATTTTAATTTCTGCAAAGAGTGTTTCAATTATGAAAGTGTGAATTTCAATTTCTGCAAAGAGTGTTTCAATTATGAAAGTGTGAATTTCAATTTCAGCAAGTGTGTTTTCTTGCAACTGTGAAGAGTAATTGTTTTTCTTGTACAGAGTTTTTTTTTAGTTTGTTTCAGCAAGAGTGTTTATTTAATTTTTTCATTTAGATTTGGGTGTTGTAAGAATCCCTTTTTCCAAATGATTTAACAATGATGTTAAGCTTGGAATAGCTCACTCGGATCCTTGCGAAAGTGGGGATCTCCTCTTCTCTCGAAAAGGAGATCCTGACAGTAGCCGAGAGCTTAATCACTCCTCCAGAAACAAATGAAGAATCAACGTATAAAGAATCTTTCACATCTAAGGATGAACAATCATGCGAACAGGAGATCAAGGAGGACCACGGGGAGTTGCAGCATGATCTGAGGATTGAAAATTATGCCTACGAAATCCCTATTGAACAATGGTTTCAAGTGAGTATGAGGTTAGAACAATTTAGCTTTTTTTTTCATTTAATTAGATCACAACAATAATTAAATTTGTTCATCTTTATATATTGTCATTATTCATTCACGAAATTGAAAGATAATATATTCCTATTACTGTTGCGTGTATGGCCACATTGGCTATTTGATTACACGTAACAGTTTTCTAGTTCCCAATTAGCATAGAGTGGGTAGGATTTTATTTTCAGTTTTTACTTTCACTTAGAATAAGTATGTTGTCCTTGAATCTAAATCTAGTCGCATCCATCATTTGCTTTTGTAAAACATAAAATATATGGTCTACAATTTAATGCCGAATGAGAGTGAATTGAGCTTTTCCATGCTGAAACTTAAAAAAAAAATTGATTACATTACCAGATGTCCTCACTCAGAATTGCTTCTGTCGCCATGACTTTCCTTCAATTTAAACCTGCAACAAAAAATGGTCGCATGGAATAATTTAATCACTTGAATCCCAAGCTTCAATATTGCATGCCTCTGATCTTCCCAGCACCTATTATCCATCACACCTATTATCTCTCTTCCTGCTTGGCGAGCATCTTGACCAAATGATAACGCGCTCCTCTCATTGATATTTGTGAAAAGATCTCAATCATGGAGAAATACACGCAACAAATAAATCGATCATTACTTTCCTAGGCCTAGGTAGTTAGGTGAGTATTGCAGATCCATCTAAAATGGAAAGGAATTGAATAAATCTGCAACAAATGGCCTACAAATGGTTGTTACAGCCTTAACAAAAAAAAATGTCAGATACGACACCTTTATTCACGTCTCGATTTGTGGACATATTGAAAATCTGAGACATGGATTTTGTGCATAACATCCTCCTTTACCTGACTCATGAGGAAATCACCAAATGAAGCCATAGTTTGCGATATACTACTGGTTATTAGAGAGAGTATTTTCTAGATTTACTGTTGTGGCCGGTTCCGAGAAGCTAAAACAGTAAAATCCATTGCTGTGACAATAAAGGCTGAACATAGCTCAGAAAAAGGGCTGATCTTTCTCTGGCCAAAATATTTATAACACACAGAACAAGCTTCCATCTAAAAACTGACATTCAATGATGAATGTCTCTCTGTATGAATATGTGTTGGATCTATGCATTTAGTTTCCATAGTTGTGTGTGCATTAAATAATGATTGAAAACGTTCATTGCGATTTTGCAATTGGCTAACTCTTTTTGTGCACAGGATGGTAAAAGGAAATAATAAAATCTCTGCGGTTCAGCTTTGTTCACTACCAACGATTTTATTTCCCATCAACTCAAACAAAAAAATATGGAAGTTCCATGCATTTTTAATATTTTTCCATTTTACATGAAAACAAGCATAGATTTGATTTTGATTGTCTTTTCTCTTCCAAGCGTTTTTAAAAAAACATTGGAAAATTTGGATTCAGGGCATGAGATCGACATTGGAGCTTCCTGTTGCTAGTTTATTGACATCCTTGTGCCTAATGATGCATATTTTGTTTTTAGGATTGATTTTCTGTTACAGGTTTACAAATTTTATTTTTGGATGTTCGAAAGTTTAGAAATGGGAAAGACAAATGAAGATGATTAAGCATCATCGAAACCCCCTAACTATCATCTATTTGCGGTAATCATAATATTATAGTCTGAAACGTTGCCGCAGCCAACAACACTGCACAGACAAAACCAGCTCGAGCACCTTTAGGCACTTCTATCGACTCAAAAAAATAAGGGTGTGGCTGCCTACAGTCATGTGAACATCATAACTTCACATGCATAAAAGCAAACTGACAGAAAATTCAAATTTGCAATTATCTATAAGTATGTATTAAATAATGAGATATTGTGTACGCCAATTAATAAAGAGAATACATGAGAATAGCGAGCCACAAGAATGAATTTGAACTTCTAATATTATTTTTTTGCTTGTGAGGTTTGACAGTACAACGTATGAATTTATAGTAAAGGTCTAAGAAACACATCCATGATTAGCACTAGAGGCTCGAGACAATCATCTATTATGGAGTGGAGCAATTGTTCATCAACAGCGGGAGAAGATCGATACTTATGTGGCAGGTATGCATGCATTTTATGTTAACGATGATTTATGCAGGATCTAATGGGTGTTGCAGCTGGTTGTTGCAGCCTGATATTTAATTTTAAAATCCATAAAAGTGCAAAATAAACTAATTTTTTCACAGCGTAGTAAGTTTCTTGTGTGTCATAGCCGGGTGTTGCAGCTGGTGGTGTCGCAGCTCGTTCTTCCAGCCGGTTGTTGCAGTCGTTGTCGTAGCTGGCTGTTGCAGTCGGTTGTTGCAGCCACTATCGTAGCGGGCTGTTGCAGCCGATTGTCACAGCTGGTTGTTGCAATCATTGTCGCAGCTGGCTGTTGCAGCCGCTGTTGCAGTTGGTTGTTGTAGCTCGCTGTTACATCTATTAAAATTTTTAAATTCTAGATGTTGAATGCCCAGGAATGCAGATCAGATAAATTCAATTTTAAGTGTTTTTGCCATTATTTTTATTTTATTTTATTTTGGTGTGTTGTAAAAATAAAACAAAAACAAGAAAAATATATAAAATTATAAAAAATATTTCTTTTGTTTTACATTTTGCAAAAGAAAATAAAAATAAAAATAAAATAAATAATATATATATATATATATATATCACAAAAAGTTAAAAAAATAAGAACAACCAAAAAAAAAATAAAGTTGCAAATGGACGTTTTCATTTTTCCTGAAATTGCTTTTATGATTAACGCTGACTTGTTTTTCTTAAAGTCACTTTGACAATAATCGCAGATGAAACCAGCACAGGAAACAGGTAATTTTCTTTGCAGCTTATGTACTTCTTTCTACATGATATGTTTTCTTTTACGAACTTCTCACAATTTTTATGAGGACATGCAACCAAATCAGTTGGGGAGGGAGAACTATATTCAATACATATTCACTAATAGGTTTTCGTGGAGGATTTTGTACTAAATTTTTTTGCAGGTTTCAGAGACAGTCGCATTTTGTTGCTGAAGTGAGTTTTCAAAGAAACACAAAACTTTTAAGAAACATGCTTTGATAGACATCCTGGAGGAGCTGTTACTCATGACATTTGTTGATAAACATCATAACGTTGGTTGTTACACAGAAACCATCCATAAACTCATTTGTGTTATGATTGTTTATCCATATTTCTCCTTTAGAGCACCTTCACCATCCATGTCTTGAAGTCCACTTTCCATCGCTTTATCTGTCATGACTTCTCACATTCCTATCTTTCTGAATTGCATACATCCCTTTATCTTGTTCAGTTAATTTTGTCATTCCAATTTTCCTTCTGAATAAAACCAGCTCCCTTTCCATGACTACATAGCCTTGCCATATCCACTGCTTGACTGTGAGATATTTTCACTGCTAGTCCTACCAATCTTTTTATACCAAGTCGCGTTGACTGATGTGGGATTCCTTTAGGACCACCTTTCAATAGGTCTTTCCCCATCGACCTCAGCACCTTATATGGGATATAGACTAGAGTTAATTTTGAGTAGCTAGAGGCTTGCATGCCTTAATGGCATGTTTTCTCACTAACAATCATGGGAATTTATCAATGTCCCTTGATCGTCAAATCTTGCAAGTGGATCGACATTAGCACATCTATTCGCACTTTGCAAGATGTACTTGGGTACCTTAGCACTCATTCACTAGTGAGTTGCTTCGCATTGGTTAACGGCATTCATCAATGGCGAGTAATCCAATGATTTCTCTTCATGCTCAACCTTGACACATACATTCGCATGATTAGAACTATACCACTAGGTTTTGTAGCGGGTGAAGACTATACATTCTTTCACATGACTCCATCAGCAGTTGCAGAAACATGACTTCAGATCTATGAGTGTACCACAGTTCCACTCAGGGATAATTTTAGGGGCGAATTTTAGCCTAGTGGGCTATTTTTCCATGTTTTTCTCCCAAAAAACATTTGCCATTTTGCATTTTTTGAAGCCCTATTTCACCCAATTTTGATGGGGTAAAAAAATTTTACCCTAAAAATTGCCAAATTATTATATAAATGGTATAAAATCCTTGGAAATTAAAATATTTTTTGAAAAATACCGCCCATCATTTTATAGTTGCCGTTTTAATAATTGGTAATATTCGCCAACATTTATACACTTTTAAATAAGTATGGTTCCTTACAATCATCTATGGTTCCACTTTCTACCTTCCACATTTTCCATTATTTATTAGCAGCAGTTCAGATTCCTCCACTTCACATTACAGCAGTTATAACTGCAGGAGCATTTACAGTTACATTTTTATCCTATGGCCATGACATATTCTCCAAGATGTAGCAGCAGCAGTTCCAATTCCTTTACTGCCAATGATCTAGCAGTTACAGCCGCTATAGCAGTGACACATTCCACGATCCAGCGGCATTAGCTACATTCCTGTTGCATCATTCATCTAATTTTTGGGTAAGTGGGGGTATGTTGTTTTCTAAACTTTAATCATGCAATTCCTTACATGCTAGAAATGAATAGTTAGAAAATTCCCTCACCATGCTCCATTTCTTTCACAGCCCATGCTAGGTTGCATGAGGACATGCAACTACATCAGTTGGGGAGGGGGAACTATATTCAATACATACTCACTACTATCATTCCATTCTTTTCACCACCATCACCCATTTTTCATCTCATTTACCATTCACGAGCATTTCTTTTCCGACAAATCCTCTATTGCACTTTGCTTCATACACATTGATATACATATTGGCATGATTCATAGAGATAAAGAAAAGGCTTTCTTATGCACAATGATGCTTTCTATGCACATTAATAGCTTATCATTTTCAGTGAGTGTATGGTTAAATTATTATGCAACTAGAAAACAAATGACGAAATGAATGTCGTTAACACAAGAACCAACATTCTTTACATTCATGGTTGTCACACAAGAACCAACCATAAGGAAAATGTCAACTGTTACTCATGCATTTCACATCATGAGATGAATTTTCTTAACACAAGAAACACTATTATTTATATTCATGGTTGTCACACAAGAACCAACCATAAGGAAATGCCAGTTGTTACTCATGTATTCCACACCCTAGAAATATTCATTGTTAAAAATACATCATCGATCAAAGCCAAAGTTTAGATGCCAAAAGTTCTTGAGAAGATCCATACACGGTTGCATGATGACATGCAACAAGATCAGTTAGGGAGTATGTTGGGACTCATAAATGTCACTTTTTCATCCACTTTATTTTCCGCTATTCCTCACATTTCATCATCCCATTAACCTTTTATCATACCATTTCCATACATATATGTGGGTTTCACCTTATTATTTCCACTTTATTTATTTTTAGTATTATAAGTGAATTTATGATTAAATATTAAAAAATTAACATGTTTTTCACTAATATCTCAAAGTATGGATGAGCTTTGTAATGTATAGGAATATGTGAAGGATTAATTCAAAGAAAATACTTCACGTATATCTCCTCCACCATTTCAAGGAGATAGTTATGCAAAGAATATTCCAAGGAGAAGATCATGGAGATTTGGTTGAGAGACATGTGGAGGATTGGTGAGAGATATGTGGAGGATTTGAAGGGATCATATCTTGTAATAATAGGAAAGTAGTTGATTGGTTGAGTGAATAGTGGATCTCTCATTATGAGATGGTTATTTCCTTCATGTATAAAAGAGAGTGCTCTCTCTTCATTTCAATAATCTTAAATGCTAGATTATCTTAGAGAATAGTAGATTGTAGAAGTTAATCTTGACTTTGTAATATGGAGAAGGGAATTCTTAGATTTTGTTCATAATATTGGTTTTGATGCTTTCATGATTTGCCATTGATTTTTGTGATGTAAATTAAGATTGTTTGATTGTTAATGTGAACTCACATGTGTTGTCTTGTTGCTCTTCATATGTTGTCTTTCTTTTATGCAATTTAATTTTAGCCGTGTGTTTCATCTTCCTGCATTAGATTATCAATTGCACATTTCAGCTTAAGGGGGATTAGATTAGACTCAATCTCAGTTTCACGGAGGGTTAGATTAGTTTAATTTCGCTTCAGTCTTGCATATACTTTGCATGTGCTTCGTAATCCTATCAACCTTGGATTGACAAATTAAATGGCTGGGCAATTACTACAACGGAAATAAAATGACATTAATTTGGCCCAACATTCTGGCATCGTTGCCGGGGAAGCACGATGGATTGAAGTTTAGTTTGATTTTTTTGCAAGAATACACTAGAGTGTGAATTTTAATTTCTGTATTGAGTGAATTTCAATTTCTGCAAAGAGTGTTTCAATTATGAAAGTGTGAATTTCAATTTCAACAAGTGTGTTTTCTCGCAACTGTGAAGAGTAATTTTTTTTCTTGTATAGAGTGTTTTTTTTTAATTTGTTTCAGCAATTAAATTTTTCATTTATATTTGTGTGTTGTAAGAATCCCTTTTTCAAAATGATTTAACAATGAGTTTAAGCTTGCAACAGCTCACTCAGATCCTTGTGAAAGTAGGGATCTCCTCTTCTCTTGAAAAGGAGATCCTGACAGCAACCGAGAGCTTAATCACTCCTCCAGAAACAAATGAAGAATCAACATATGAAGAATCTTGCACATCTAAGGACGAACAATCATGCGAACAGGAGATCGAGGAGGACCATGAGGGGTTGCAGCATGATCTGAGGATTGAAAATTATGCCTATGAAATCCCTATCGAACGATGGTTTCAAGCGAGTATGAGGTTAGAACAATTTAGTTTTTCTTTTCATTTACTTAGATCACAACCACAACAATTAAATTTGTTCATCATTGTATATTGTTATTATTCATTCACAGAATTGAAAGATAATATATTCCTATTACTGTTGCATGTATGGCTGCACCGGCTATTTGATTACACGTAATAGTTTGCTAGTTCTCAATTAGCATAGAGTAGGTAGGATTTTATTTTCAGTTTTTACTTTCATTTAGAATAAGTATGCTCTCCTTCGCACTTTGTGCGATCACGAGGATCATAAAGTAGGATTTTTTTTTAAATTTTCAAGAATTAATAATTAATGTTTTGCAACATGCTTAATTGCTTTCATCTTTATTTTGCAATTCATTATCTCCATTTGCTAAAAAAAATTTAATTTGTAAAATAAAACTAGTTTGCAATTCATTTTTAAGTTGAACAAATGTTGAAAAGCAGCTGCAACTCCAAGCTAAAACAACGCAAATCTATTGCATTTTTTGGCATTTTGGCTTGTTAAAATTCGCCAAAACATAGTCAGGACAGTCAAATTTTTAGGGACCATAAGGGCTTAGTTTTAGAACCTGTTTCTATCCAAATTAGCCATTTAATTCTAGTTTCCAATCCAATTTGAATTCTTCAATTTGGTTCTAAAATGAAAAAGATATGGTCAAAATACTGACTGGGGGTGGAGTAGGTAGCTCAAGAACATAGTTGGGATAGTCACGTTTTGGGAGACCTAATGGATGAATTCTAAAAACTTGTTTCTACTACATACTCTCCTATCAATCTAGTTTACAAAACAATTTGAATAATTCAATTTCGATATTGTACGAAGGAGATATGCCCAAAATACTAACTAGCTATCCTAAATCTGCACTCTAAAAACATTGATTTCTCAGCTGTTCATTGGCATATTTGACCCATCAATTATTCTTGTATTCAAAACCTGTTTTTATTGGAGATACCTAGATGAATATATTTTCATCTCCAATTGGAATCACATCAATCCATCTTTTAACGAAAACGTTGTACTCAAAATCGTGATCGTTGGTCTAGGCTGAAACTCACAAACAACATTAGGATGCAGGCTGTTATTCAGATTATATGGCATACCATACCATAGAATTTTTAAAACCTATTTCTACTGGAATTATCCCTATGAATCCACTTTCTTTTGGCTTTGGAATCATTCAAATCAGGTGTGAAACAGAGAAGTTATTACCAAAACACTGTCAGGTAGTCTACGCCGGCCCAACATTTTGGATTCGCAGCCATCTGTTTGTCTTTGTCCTTGAATCTAAATCTAGTCGCAGCCATCCTTTACTTTTTTAAAACATAAAATACATGGTCTACAATTTAATGCTGAATGAGAGTGAATTGAGCTTTTCAACATTGAAACTTAAAAAAAAAAAATTGATTGCATTACCAGATATCCTCACTCAGAATTGCTTCTGCCACCATGACTTTCCTTCAATTTAAACCTGCAACAAAACATGGCCGCATGGAATAATTTAATCACTTGAATCCCAAGCTTCAATATTGCATTCCTCTAATCTTCCCAGCACCTATTATCCATCGCACCCGTTATCTCTCGTCCAGCTTGGCGAGCATCTTAACCAAATGATAACGCGCTCCTCTTGTTGATATTTATAAAAAGATCTCAATCATGGAGAAATACACGCAACAAATAAATCGATCATTACTTTCCTAGGTCTGGGTAGTTAGGTGAGTATTGCAGCTCCTTCTAAAATGGAAAATAATTGACTAAATCTGTAAGAAATGGCCTGCAAATGGTTGTTACAGCCTTAACAAAAAAAACAAAAAAAAATGTCAGATACGACACCTTGATTCGTGTCTCGATTTGCGGACATATGGAAAATAATATTGAAAATTGGAGACATGGGTTTTGTGCATAACATTCTCCTTTACCTGACTCGTGAGGAAATTTCCAAATGAAGCCACAGTTTGTGATATACAACTGGTTCTTTGGGAGGATATTTTCCAGATTTACTGTTGTGGCTGGTTCTAAGCAACTGAAATAGTAAACTCCATTGCTGTGACAATAAAAGCTGAACATAGTTCTGTGAAGGCTGAACAAAGGATGAACATAGCTCAGAAAAAGGGTTGATCTATCTCTGGCAAAACTATTTATAACACACAGAACAAGCTTTCATCTAAAAACTGAAATGCAATGATGAATGTCTCTCTGTATAAATATGTGTTGGATCTATGCATTTAGTCGTGTGTGCATTAAATAATGATTGAAAACATTCATTGCGATTTTGCAATTGGCTCACTCTTTTTGTGCACAGGATGGTAAAAGGAAATAATAAAATCTCTGTGGTTCAGCTTTGTTCACTACCAACGATTTTATTTCCCATCAACTCAAAGAAAAAAATATGGAGATTTCATGCATTTTTTATATTTTTTCGTTTTACATGAAAACAAGCATAGATTTGATTTTGATTATCTTTTCTCTTCCAAGCGTCTTTAAAAAAACATTGGAAAATTTGGATTCAGGGCACGAGATCGACATTGGAGCTTCTTGTTGCCAGTATATTGAAATCCTTGTGCCTAATGATGCATATTTTGTTTTTAGGATTGATTTTCTGTTATAGGTTTACAAATTTTATTTTTGGATGTTCGAAAGTTTAGAAATGGGAAAGAGAAATGAAGATGATTAACCATCACTGGAACCCCCTAACTATCATCGATTTGTGGTAGTCATAATATTATAGTCTGAAACGTTGCCGCAGCCAACAACACTGAACAAACAAAACCAACTCAGGCACCTTCAAGCACTTCTATCGACTCAAAAAAATAAGTGTGTGGCTGCCTACGGTCACGTGAACATCATAACTTCACATGCATAAAAGAAAACTGATAGAAAGTTCAAATTTGCAATTATCTATAAGTCTGTATTAAATAATGAGATACTGTGTACACCAATTAATAAAGAGAGGACATGAGAATAGCGAGCCACAAGAATGAATTTGAACTTTTGATATTATTTTTTTACTTGTGAGGTTTCATAGTGCAATGTATGAATTTAAAGTAAAGGTCTAAAAAGCACATCCACGATTAGCTCTAGAGGCTCAAGAAATCATCTATTATGGAGTGGAGCAGTCGTTCACCAACAGCAGGAGAAGATCGATACTTATGTGGCAGGTATGCATGCATTTTATGTTAACGACGATTTATGCAGGATCTAATGGGTGTTGCAGCTGGTTGTTGCAGCCTAATATTTAATTTTAAAATCCATAAAAGTGCAAAAAACTAATTTCCTCACAGCATAGCGAGTTTCTTGTGTGTCACAACCTGGTGTTGCAGCCGGTGGTGTCACAGCTCGTTGTTGCAGCCACTGTCGCAGCTGGTTGTTGCAATCATTGTCACAGCTGGCTGTTGCAGACACTATTGCAGTTGGTTGTTGTAGTCGCTGTCGTAGTTGGTTGTTGCACCTCGTTGTTACATCTATTAAAAGTTTTAAATTCTAAATGTTGAATGCTCAGGAATGCAGATAAGATAAATTTATTTTTAAGTGTTTTTACCATTGTTNAAAAGTTTAAAAAAATAAGAACAACCAAAAAAAAAATAAAGTTGCAAATGGATGTTTTCATTTTTCCTGAAATTGCTTTTAGGATTAAGGCTGAATTGTTTTTCTTAAAGTCACTTTGACAATAGTCACAGATGAAACCAGCACGAAAAACAGGTAATTTTCTTTGCAGCTTATGTACTTCTTTCTACATGATATGTTTTCTTTTACAAACTTCTCACAATTTTTATGAGGACATGCAACCAAATCAGGACATGCAACCAGATCAGTTGGGGAGGGAGAACTATATTCAATACATATTCACTAATAGGTTTTCGTGCAGGATTTTGTACTAAAGTTTTTTTTTCAGGTTTCAGAGACAGACTCATTTTGTTGCTGAAGTGAGTTTTCAAAGAAACACAAAAATTTTAAGAAACATGCTTTGATAGACATCCTGGAGGAGTTGTTACTCATGACGTTTGTTGATAAACATCATAACATTGGTTGTTACACAGAAACCATCCATAAACTCATTTGTGTCATGATGTTTATCCATATTTCTCCTTTAGAGCACCTTCACCATCCATGTCTTGAAGTCCACTTTCCATCGCTTTATCTGTCATGACTTCACACATGCCTATCTTTCTAAATTGCATACATCCCTTTATCTTTTTCAATTCATTTTTCCATTCCAGTTTGTCTTCTTAATAAAACCAGCTCCCTATCCATGACTACATAGCATTGCCATATCCACTGCTTGATTGTGAGATCTTTTCACTGCTAGTCCTACCAATCTTTTTATACCAACTCACATTGACTAATGTGGGATTCCTTAAGGACCACCTTTCAACAGGTCTTGCCCCATCGACCTCAGCACCTTATCTAGGATATAGACTAGAGTTCATTTTGAGTACCTGGAGGCTTGCATGCCTTAATGGCAAGTTCTCTCACTGACAATCATGGGAATTCATCAATGTCCCTTGATCATCAGGTCTTGCAAGTGGTTCGACATCAGCACATCTATTCTCACTTCGCAATATGTACTTGGGTACCTTGGCAGTCATTGACATCACTGGTGAGTTGCTTTGCATTGGTTAATGACATTCATCAATGGCCGGTAATCCAATGATTTCTCTTCATGCTCGACCTCGACACATACATTCGCATGATTAGAACTGTACCACTAGGTTTTGTAGCGGTTGAAGACTATACATTCTTTCTCATGACTCCATCAGCAGTTGCAGAAACATGACTTCAGATCTATGAATTACCACAATTCCACTTTTTTCCTTCCACATTTTCCATTATTTATCAGTAGCAGTTCAGATTCCTCCACTTCATTTTACAGCAGTTACAGCCGCAACAGCATTTACAGTTACATTTTTATCATGCAGCCATGAAATATTCTCCATGATTCAGCAGCAGCAGTTTCGATTCCTTTACTGCCAATGATCCAGCAGTTACAGCTGTTGTAGCAGTGAGACATTCCATGATCCAGTGGCATCAGCTACATTCCTGTTGCATCATCCATCTACTTTTTGGGTAAGTGGGGGTATGTTCTTTTCTAAACTTTAATCATGCAATTCCTTACATATTAGAAATGAAAATTTTGAAAAATTCCCTCATCATGCTCCATTTCTTTCACAACCCATGTTAGGTTGCATGAGGACATGCAACCACATCAGTTGGGGAGGGGGAACTATATTCAATACATACTCACTACTATCATTCCATTCTTTTCACCACCATCACCCATTTTTCATCTCATTTACCATTCATGAGCATTTATTTTTCGACAAATTCTCTCTTGCACTTTGCTTCATACACATTGATATACATATTGGCATGATTCATAAAGATAAAGAAAAGGATTTCTTATGCACAATGATGCTTTCTATGCACATTAATAGATTATCATTTTTAGTGAGTGTATGGTTAAATTATTATGCAGCTAGAAAACAGATGACGAAATGAATGTTGTTAACATAAGAACCAACATTATTTACATTCATGGTTGTCACACAAGAAGCAACCATAAAGAAAATGTCAGATGTTACTCATGCATTTCACATCATGAAATGAATGCTGTTAACACAAGAAACAACATTCTTTCTATTCACGGTTGTCACACAAGAACCAACCATAAGGAAATGTCAGTTGTTACTCATGTATTTCACGCCCTGGAAATATTCATTGTTAAAAAGACATCATCGATCAAAGCCAAAGTTTAGATGCCAAAAGTTATTGAGAAGATCCATACACGGTTGCATGAGGACATGCAACAAGTTTAGTTGGGGAGTATGTTGGGACTCAGAAATGTCACTTTTTCATCCACTTTATCTTCCGTTATTCCTCACATTTCATCATCCCATTAACCTTTTATCATACCATTTCCATACATATATTTGGGTTTCACCTTATTATTTTCACTTTATTTATTTTTAATATTATAAGTGAATTTATGATTAAATATTAGAAAATTAACTTGTTTTTCACTAATATCTCAAAGTATGGATGAGCTTTGTAATGTGTAGGAATATGTGAAGGATTAATTCAAAGAAAAGACTTCATGTGTATCTCCTCCACTATTTCAAGGAGATAGTTATGCAAAGAATATTCCAAGGAGAAGATCATGGAGATTTGGTTGAGAGACATGTGGAGGATTGGTGAGAGATATGTGGAGGATTTGAAGGGATCATATCTTGTAATAATAGGAAAGTAGTTGAGTGATTGAGTGAATAGTGGATCTCTCATTATGATATGGTTATTTTCTTCATGTATAAAAGAGAGTGCTCTCTCTTCATTTCAATAATCTTAAATGCTAGATTACCTTAGAATATCTTAGATCTTATATTATCTTATAGAATAGTAGATTGTAGAAGTTAGTCTTGACTTTGTAATATGGAGAAGGGAATTCTTAGATTTTGTTCATAATATTGGTTTTGATGCCTTCATGATTTGCCATTGATTCTTGTGATGTAAATTAAGATTGCTTAATTGTTAATGTGAGCTCACATGTGTTGTTTTGTTGCTCTTCATATGTTTTCTTTCTTTTATGCAATTTATTTTCAGCCGTGTGTTTCATCTTCCTGCATTAGATTATCAATTGCATGTTTCAACTTAAGGGGGGTTAGATTGGATTAGTCTCAGTTTCACGGGGATTATATTAGTCTCAGTTTCACGGGGGGTTAGATTAGTTTAATTTCGCTTCAATCCTGCATATACTTTGCATATGCTTTGTAAGCCTACAAACCTCGGATTGAAAAATTAAATGGCTAGGCAATTACTACAACGAAATTAAAACGACATTAATTCAGCCCAACATTTTAGCATCATTGTCGGGGAAGCACGATGGATTGAAGTTTAGTTTGATTTTTCTGCAAGAGTACACTAGAGTGTGAATTTTAATTTCTGTAATGAGTGAATTTCAATTTCTGCAAAGAGTGTTTCAATTATGAAAGTGTGAATTTCAATTTTAGCAAGTGTGTTTTCTCGCAACTGTGAAGAGTAATTGTTTTTCTTGTACAGAGTGTTTTTTTTAATTTGTTTCAGCAATAGTGTTTATTTAAATTTTTTATTTAGATTTGGGTGTTGTAAGAATACCTTTTTCAAAATGATTTAACAATGAGTTTAAGCTTGGAACAACTCACTTAGATCCTTGAGAAAGTATGGATCTCCTCGTCTCTCGAAAAGGAGATCTTGACAGCAGCCGAGAGCTTAATCACTCCTCCAGAAACAGATGAATAATCAACATATGAAGAATCTTGCACATCTAAGGATGAACAATCATGTGAATAGGAGATCGAGGAGGACCAGGAGGAGTTGCAGCATGATCTAAGGAGTGAAAATTATGCCTACGAAAGCCCTATCGAACGATGGTTTCAAGCGAGTAAGAGGTTAGAAAAATTTAGTTTTTCTTTTCATTTACTTAGATCACAACACCAACAATTAAATTCGTTCATCTTTGTATATTGTCATTGTTCATTCACGGAATCGAAAGATAATATATTCCTATTACCGTTGCGTGTATGGCTATACTGGCTATTTGATTGCCCGTAACAGTTTTCTAGTTCCCAATTAGCATAGAGTAGGTAGGATTTTATTTTCAGTTTTTACTTTCACTTAGAATAAGTATGCTCTCCTCCATGATTCTTGCGATCGCAAGGATCATAAAGTAGGATGTTTTCTAAACTTTTCAGGAATGAATAATTAATGTTTTGCAACATGCTTAATTGATTTCATCTTTATTTTGCAATTCATTATCTTCATTTGCTAAAAAAAAATTCAATTTGTAAAATAAAACTAGTCTGCAATTTCATTTTTAAGCTGAACAAATGTTGAAATTATAATGCTGAAAAGCAGCTGAAACAACGCAAATCTATTGCATTTTTTGGCATTTTGGCTTGTTAAAATTCGCTAAAACACAGTCGGGACAGTCCTATTTTTAGGGACCATAAGGGCTTCATTTTAGAACCTACTTTTATCCAAAGTATCCCTTTAATTCTAGTTTCCAATCCATTTTGAATTCTTCAATTTGGTTCTAAAACAAAAAAAGATATGGTCAAAATACTGACTAGGGGTGGAGTAGGCAACTCAAGAACATAGTTGGGACAGTCACATTTTGGGAGACCTAATGAATGAATTCTAAAAACTTGTTTCTAATGCATACTCTCCTATAAATCTAGTTTACAACACAATTTGAATCATTCAATTTCGATATCGTACGAAGGAGATATGTCCAAAATACTAACTACCTATCCTAAATCTGCACTACAAAAACTCTACTTTCTCATATTTTCATTGGCATATTTGACCAATCAATTATTCTTGTATTCAAAACCTATTTCTCTTGGATATACCTAGATGAATCTATTTTCATCTCCAATTGGAATCACATCAATCCATCTTTTAACGAAAACTTGTACTCAAAACAGTGACCGTTGGTCTAGGCTGAAACTCACAAACAAAATTAGGATGCAGGTTGTTATTTAGATTACATGACATACCATACCATAGAATTTTTCAAACCTGTTTCTACTAGAAGTATCCCTATGAATCCACTTTCTTTTGGCTCTGGAATCATTCAAATCGGGCGTGAAACAAAGAAGTTATTACCAAAACACTGTCAAGTAGTCTATGCCGGCCCAACATTTTGGATTCGCGGCCATCTATTTGTCTTTGTCCTTGAATCTAAATCTAGATGCATCCATCCTTTGCTTTTGTAAAACATAAAATACATGGTCTGCAATTTAATGCCAGATAAGAGTGAATTGAGCTTTTCCACGTTGAAACTTTAAAAAAAAAAATTGATTACATTACCAGATGTCCTCACTCAGAATTGCTTCTTCCACCATGACTTTCCTTCAATTTAAACCTGCAACAAAACATGGCCGCATGGAATAATTTAATCACTTGAATCCCAACCTTCAATATTGCATGCCTCTGATCTTCTCAGCACCTATTATCGATTGCACCTGTTATCTCTCGTCAAGCTTGGCGAGCATCTTGACCAAATGATAACACGCTCCTCTCGTTGATATTTGTGAAAAGAACTCAATCATGGAGAAATACACGCAAAAAATAAATCAATCATTACTTTCCTAGGCCTGGGTAGTTAGGTGAGTATTGCAGCCCCATCTAAAATGGAAAGGAATTGAATAAATTCTCAACAAATGGCCTGCAAATGGCTGTTACAGCCTTAACAAAAAAAAATGTCATATACAAAACCTTGATTCGCATCTCGATTTGCAGGCATATGGAAAAGAGTCTTGAAAATATGAGACATGGGTTTTGTGCATAACATCCTCCTTTACCTAAATCGTGAGGAAATTGCCAAATGAAGCCACGGTTTGCGATATACATCTTGTTCTTTGGGAGGGTATTTTCTCGATTTACTGTTGTGGCCGGTTCCAAGCAGCTGAAATAGTAAACTCCATTGCTGTGACAATAAAGGCCGAACATAGTTCTGTGAAGGATGAACATAGTTTTGCGAAGGCTGAACATAGTTTTGCGAAGGATGAACATAGTTTTATGAAGGCTGAACAAAGCTTAGAAAAAGGGCTGATCTTTCTCTGGCAAAACTGTTTATAACACACAGAACAAGCTTCCATCTAAAAATTGAAATTCAATGATGAATGTCTCTCTGTATGAATATGTGATGGATCTATGCATTTATTTTCCATAGTGGTGTGTGCATTAAATAATGATTGAAAACGTTCATTGCGATTTTGCAATTGGCTAACTCTTTTTGTGCACAGGATGGTAAAAGGAAATAATAAAATCTTTGTGGTTCGGCTTTGTTCACTACCAATGATTTTATTTCCCATCAACTCAAACAAAAAAATATGGAGATTCCATGCATTTTTAATATTTTTCCATTTTACATGAAAACAAGCACAGAATTGATTTTGATTGTCTTTTCTCTTCCAAGCGTCTTTAAAAAAACATTGGAAAATTTGGATTCAGGGCACGAGATCGACATTGGAGCTTCGTGTTGCCAGTATATTGAAATCCTTGTGCCCAA
>LPNX010286218.1:471507-532286 GCA_001517045.1 Pseudotsuga menziesii | reverse complement strand
TTTTAGGATTGATTTTCTGTTACAGGTTTACAAATTTTATTTTTGGATGTTCGAAAGTTTAGAAATGGGAAAGAGAAACGAAGATGATTAAGCATCATCGAAACCCCCTAACTATCATCGACTTGCGGTAATCATAATATTATAGCCTAAAACGTTGTCACGGCCAACAACACTGCATAAACAAAACCAGCTCGGGCACCTTTAGGAACTTCTATCGACTCAAAAAAATAAGCGTGTGGCTTCCTACGGTCACGTGAATATCATAACTTCACATGCATAAAAGAAAACTGACAGAAAATTCAAATTTGCAATTATCTATAAGTCTATATTAAATAATGAGATACTGTGTACGCCAATTAATAAAGAGAAGACATGAGAATAGCAAGGCACAAGAATGAATTTGAACTTCTGATATTAGTTTTTTTGCTTGTGAGGTTTGATAGTGCAGTGTATGAATTTACAGTAAAGGTCGAAGAAACACATCCACGATTAGCTCTAGAGGCTCGAGACAATCATCTATTATGGATTGGAGTAGTCGTTCACCAACAGCAGGAGAATATCGAAGCCTGATATTTAATTTTAAAATCCATAAAAGTGCAAAATAAACTAATTTTCTCACAGCGTAGTGAGTTTCTTGTGTGTCACAGCTGGCTATTGCAACCGTTGTCACAGCTAGCTGTTGCAGCCGGTTGTTACAGCCAAGTGTTGCAGCCGTTGTCACAGCTGGCTATTGCAGCCGCTATTGCAGCTGGTTGTTGCAGCTATTGTCGTAGTTGGTTGTTGCAACTCGTTGTTATAGGACGGAACGAAACAAATAAGCTCCTATTGGGAAATGGTTTGATTATCACAATTTAGCATGGAATGATACATCAAAATGCAACGCTCAGAAGACATTTTTGGAAAAATTGTAGACATATGATTTGTCTGACAAGAACCAGGTAGAATATGGTCTAAATGTAGCAACCCTCTTGGCTTTGACCTCGACCACTCGGACAGCCTTGACTTTCATCTATTAGATTTTTAACATTAAGTTAGCATAACATTAGGATCTTTAACTAAGAGAACAACAAGCACAGCAATCAAACACAAGAGACAATCAACATAGTTTTTTTCCTCAGGGAAACCATAAATGGAGAAAACCCCGCAACTTCCTCAGAGATAGAATCAACACCAAAAGTGAAACCCAAAAATAGTAAGATGATCTCTCAACAGTAGTAACCTCTTTCTTCCTTGCCCCAGTGTCTTTCTCTTCCTCAGCTATGCGCTACAACTGAGTGTGAGTGAGTGTGTAATAAATAGAGAGGCTAGCTCTCTATTTATACTAATTCCCAACTTGACTAAACCCAACTAGGGCCGACTTCACTAGGTGAGTCTAATAACCCTAGTGCCCCAGAACTACGAGGACTTTAACCCTTAGACAATATGAGGTTTACCCACCTTGACTTGACATGACTTGTTTACATTATAGAAACTCCCGATAGGAACCTCGGGGCATGACATGACTCAAGTACATTACAAATACATCCCGGAATAAACATTGGGTTACAATACATAAGAAATACAAGTGAATACATTCTGAAGTTACAATTACATCAACACTCCCTCTTAACTAGGAAGGCATTCTCTCGACATAATTTATCAGCACAAGTCCTCTTCTCTATATCATCTGGATCATCATCGAGTACTCGTCATCTTCACCTTCAAGTCATCTCTATCTTCAAGTCACCTTCATCTTCAAGTCATATTTACCTGGATCTGGATCATCATCATTGGATCTGGATCATCCCTCGATCTAGATCATCTCTAGAGCATCATCTCTGGATCTGTATCATCCCTTGATCTGGATCATCATCACTGGATCTTCATGGGTGCTATCTCATGATTATTATCATCACATGAAGTTCTACATAGCCAGCCTTTTTTCATGTTGGTTGTAGGCCTAGCCTCCATGTAGGTCTTCTTCCAGCACTTATATCTGACCCTAAGTCAGAATGGCCTGCCCAGCACTTACATCTGATCATGTAGGAACCAATCCTATAATCATATCAGAAAGGCGCATCCAACACTCACATCTGACCATGTGGGAACACCTCCCATAACCCTGTCAGAAAGGCTTAGCACTCACATCCGTCAACCAATGTCAGAAAGGCTCAGCACTTACACTCGGCCATGCGAGGAACCAATCCTCCATGCCTAAAGGCTCTGCACTTACATATGAAAACCAATGTCAGAAAGGCTCAGCACTTATATTCGACCATGCAAGGAACCAATCCTTCATGTCGAAAGGGCTCTGCACTTACATCTGACAACCAATGTCAGAAGGGCATGCTCTCACATCTGATCTTGTAGGAACCAATCCTACAGTCATATCAGAATGGCCCCCAGACCCAGACTGAGCTACCTAGTAACTAACCAAGTGCCTACATTCCAAGAATGGCATTCATCGCTTACTTTTGATCATATAGAAACCAATCCTACAGTCACATCAAAATGGCTCAGCACTCACATCTAACATGGAAGGAACCAATCCTCTCACCATGATAGAATGGCTCAGCCCTTACATCTGACCATGGAAGGAACCAATCCTCTCACCATGTTAAAATGGCTCTGGGTCTCATCATTTCCCTTTAGAGGAAACCTCAATCTGGAGAACACCAAGCTTCTCCCTGAAGTACTCGAACTTCACCCTAGCCAATGGCTTTGTAAACACATCAGCTATATGTTCCTCCATCGCAACATACCGAAGCTTTACTGCTCCCCTCTGCACCATATCCCTGATATAGGGATACTTGATCTTGATATGCTTTGACTTGTCATGGAACACTAGATTCTCTGACAACTTTACGCAACTCTGGTTGTCACAATGTATACAAGTAGCATCCATATGGAGATCAAATAAATCAGACAGTAGCTTCCGCAACCATACTACCTCACAACTAGCTGAACAAGCTGTGACATACTCTGCTTTAGCTGTACTTAGTTCCACATAGGATTGCTTCCTGCTAAACCAAGAGATCACACCTGATCCCATACTAAAGCAACACCATGAGGTGCACTGCCTGCCTAATCTAAATCAACATAACCTTCCAGGTTAATCTTTTGATTCGCCTCATACTTGAGCCCATAATAAATTGTACCCCTCAGGTACCTTAGAATATGCTTTGCAGCAATCAAGTGAACATGTCTCGGATCTGTCAAGAACTGGCTCAAGGAGTTCACAGCAAAGCAAATGTCTGGTATCGTGTTCATCATGTACATCAAGAACCCAATCATCTGATGATACATCGTGGCATCAACTGCCTCTAATGAAGCATCACTCAATAGCTTCAAGTTCGATGCCATAGGTGTGGTCATGGCCTTGCAGTCCATCATCCCAAACCTCTTCGAGATCTCTACTGCATACTTCCCTTGTCTGAGGGATATTCCATCCGCATTCTGCCACACCTCCATGCCTAGAAAATAAAGCATCATATGGCAATTCCTTCATTTAGAACTCAGCAGCAAGCTTTCTCTTTGTATCAGAAATCAACCCATCCATACCTGCTACAAATAGATCATCTACATATAGTAGGAGCATCACTGGGTTTCCATATTCAACCTTGTAGTAAAGGTTGGAATCTGCTTTACTCTTGGTAAATCCCAAACTGGATAGAAAGCTATCAATTCTGTCGTACCAAGCCCTGGGTGCCTGTTTTAAACCATACAGCGCTTTCTTCAATCTGCACACATGAGACTCCCTAACATGTGTCTCAAAACCAAGTGGTTGTTCTACATACACTTCCTCTTCCACCACACCATTCAAGAAAGCAGTCTTGACATCCATTTGGTGTATCTTCCATTTCATCACTGCAGCCAAAGCAAGTACTGATCTAATGGAAGTGTATCTGGCTACAAGTGCAAAGGTTTCTTCATAATCTATTCCTTCTTTCTGGGAGAAACCTCAAGCCACGAATCTTTCCTTATATTTCTCTATGCTGCCATCTGCAGCATGCTTGATCTTGTAGATCCATTTGGAAGTTACAACCAACTTCCCTTCTGGTCTTGGGACAACATCCCAAACATCATTCTTCATGATCGATTGATACTCTTCGATCATAGCATCCTTCCATTCTTTCCATTCTGCAGCTTCTTCATAATTGGAAGGTTCTTCATTGATAAAGTCACATAGTAAAGCTACATATCCGAAGAAGGATCTGGTTCTCTTTCTTTCTCTATGATTCTCTTCTGGTGCCCCATATCTTTCTGCACCTTGGATAATTTCTCGTACCCAAGCAGGTTTCCTCTTGTGAGGATTATTCTCCAAAGGTGGATCTACAGGTCTTTGTGGTTCTTCAAATTCTCGATCTTCTTCTTGAATTTATTCGTTCATGGTTGTGTCATGAATTCTGGGTGCTTCTGCTTCTTCAGGATCTTCAACAGATTTGTTGTAAGTTGTGTCTTCATCAAATGTCACATCCCTGCTAATGTCGATATTCTTGAATCCTGGGAAGTATATTCTGTAAGCCTTCAAGCTTTCAAAGTATCCCACAAATATACCCTTCTTTCCTGAAGGATCTAGTTTCGTTCTCTTCTCTTTTGGAATGTGTATGTACACTGGACAGCCGAATATTTTGAGATGGTTGACTTCTAGTTTCTTGCTGGAAAAGACTTCTTCAGGTGTCTTGTTCTTGAGTACTCTGTGTGGAGTACGATTATGTACATACACCGTTGTTCTGGTAGCTTCCGCCCATAGATGCATGGGAAGATCTTCATCATGAAGAATTGCTATTGTAGATTCCATGATAGTTCTATTCTTCCTTTCTGCAACCCCATTCTGCTATGGATTATATGGAGTAGATAACTCCTTCTTAATCCCTAATTCTTTGCATAAGTCTTTGAATTCATTTGATGTGAATTCTCCGCCATTATCTGAACGAAAGGTCTTGATCTTCTTTTCTGTGTGGTTCTTGATCAAGGCTTTGAATTCCTTGAACTTGCTGAAAAATTCATCTTTGTTCTTCATGAATTAAATCCATGTCTTCCTAGAAAAGTCATCAATGAAACAAACATAATATACCTACCCGCTTAGTGAACTTGATGACATTGGTCCGCATACATCGGAGTGGATGATTTCCAAGATTCCTTTTGCCTTGCTCTCACTACTTGGAAATGTCTTCTTTGTATTCTTTCCTTTCACACATCCTTTGCAGACCCCTTCATGTTTTGCTTGAATTTCTAGAAGATCTTCAACAGCTTTTCTTGCAAGTGGTAGTGCTCTGTAATACACATGTGCAAGCCTTTTGTTCCAAAGTTCATTTGGCTCTACTGTGTCATGGACCAAAGCTTGTTCTGGATGGCCCTTCAATTTGTATAAACCTCCTTCTTGTTCTCCAATCACTATTGCATCATCAATAGTCTTTCCTCTTGACCACATGAGGACTTGGCCATATACAAATGCAACCCTCATGCCTTTTGCATCTAGTGTCGATATGGATAGAATATTCTTCTTTAGTCCTGGTACAAACAAGACATCCTTCATCTTCATAGACTTTCCAGAGTCTAACTTGTAGGAGGATTCACCACTACCTTTTATGGGATATTGGTAGTCATCCCCAAGTTTCACCTTATGGGGTGAATTATGTTCAGATAGTTTCTCAAAGGATTCCTTGAACCCTGTCATGTGTTTGGAATCCCCACTGTCAATAATCCAATCTTTGCTTCCATGAGTGACAGTTCTCGTGAGAGCAGAGATCAGAACATATTCATCTTCACTTGAAGAGTCTTCACTTTCTTGTTTTACTCTCTTCCTGGGAGGATCATCATCCTCAGTAATGTGAGCATGATGTCTTCTTTGGGGAGTTCTTATTCTTCTTGAATCCATTCTTATTCATGGGACAATTTCTAGCAAAGTGTCCTATTTCATCATATGTATAACATCTGATTTTGGATGGATCCCTTCTTACGGGATTGTTTTTATGATGAGAATGCTTACCTTGTTGATGATGATTTTCCCTTCTTCCTTTCTTGGAGTGTACTGTGAGAGCTTGATCTTCACTTCCCATATTTTCTTCTCAAGCTACTATCCAAGATTCTTATTGTGAGCACTCTTCCCACAGTCTACTGAACTTGACTAACTTCTTCCTAGCACAGATTACTTGGATGAAAGAATCCCATGACCTAGGGAGACCATTCAAGGTTGTCATCACAATTTCTGCATTCTCCACTTCTTCATCTACTACTTCCAACTGTTCTTTGATCTAGGAGACCCTTGTGAAGTATGACTGGATGGTCTCCTCATTCTAGATCTTGACATTCTTCAACTGGTTCCTTAGAGTCATCTTTCGATTGATTTTCTTACCTTCAAAAAATTTGGTTAGGGCATCAAACATGGCTTTAGGTGTCTTGAGGGAGGACACCTGTGGTATGAGGTGATCCTTGATAGAATCACCAATGATCCTCTTTCCCATAACCAACTTCTTCTTATGTAAGGCCTTAGACTCGTCTCCCTCTGGAACTGGAACCTCTTCACTGATATAAGAGTCCAACTCATTTTCTTCCAAGACCAGGAAGATCCTTTACTTCCAGGCTCGAAAGTTATCAGCTCCCTCAAGCTTTTCATCAAGCTTGGTATGATGAGACATCTTAACTGAGAACCTCAAATGGAAATACAAAATATTTAGATCTTACCAGGTCAAGATGTCGGATCTGGATTTGGAGCTGAAATCCTGCAGTGTTGGTTCAGGAGCATATTAGGGTTTTGCTTTTCCAGAGTTCTATCCAACCAAATGCTTTGAATTTGATCCCTAAATTTGATTTTGGGGAGGAGATCAATGTAGGCCTGGGCTCACTAAAAATTTCCACTTCTATGAAAAGCCCTAATTTTCGGCAGCAATGTTGGGTCCAAAACTGAAAAACCTCATAATTGGATTATGCTTCCATGGAAAGATGCGCCCTAGGGAGGAGAGTTATTCCACCCTACGTTTGCTAAAAAACTGTGAAGAGAGATCCACAAAATAGGAAGCCCTGGTTCCCGCAGTTGCACAGTGTCTTCTTCTCAGGTTAGCTATGATACCATGTTAGATTTTTAACATTAAGCTAGCATAACATTAGGATATTTAACTGAGAGAACAACCAGCACAGCAATCAAACACAAGAGACAATGAACACAGTGTTTTTCCTCAGGAAAACCATTAATGGAGAAAACCCCTCAACTTCCTCAGAGATAGAATCAACATCAAAATTAAAACCCAAAAACAGTAAGATGATCTCCCGACAGCAATAACCTCTTTCTTCCTTGCCCTAGTGTCTTTCTCTTCCTCAGCTATGTGCTACAACTGAGTGTGAGTGAGTGTGTGATAAATAGAGAGGCTAACTCTCTATTTATACTAATTCCTGACTTGACTAAACCCAACTAGGGCGGACTTCACTAGGTGATTCTAATAACCCTAGTGTCCCGGAACTATGGGGACTTTAACCCTTAGACAATAGGAGGGTTACCCACCTTGACTTGACATGACTTTTTTACATTATAGAAACTCCCGATAGGAACCTTNACTCAAGTACATTACAAATACATCCCGGAATAAACATCGGGTTACAATACATAAGAAATACAAGTGAATACATTCCAAAGTTACAATTACATCAACATCGTCAACAAGGAGGAACAAGAACGCCTGTTCCATACATGGATATGGTTTTAGAAAAATCCATTACATATAATTGTGGATAATGGTGGCCAAAAGAACTTTGTTTCTGAAGATATTGTGAAGAAATTAGGTCTTGTCACCACTCCACATCCGCAGCCTTACAATATCAGTTGGATAAAGGATGGACAATAACTAAGAATCGCATGCCAATGCAGACTCACCTACTTCATTAAGCCTTTTGAAGATGAAGTACTATGTGACATGGCACCACTTTCTATAGTAGACGCCTTGTTTGGGAAATCCTACTTATGGGATTGACATGGTACATATCAGTCACAGCCTCAGAAGTTGATTGTCAAAATTCGGAATCAATGGTATGACATACTAGAGCGACAACCCAAATCAACAGTTTCTATGATATCTGCCAAACAAACAAAGAAGCTTATCAATCATGCTCAAAATTTGTCATTAATTATGATAAAGCCTCAACATTCCAGAAATACTGCAACAACGAGTCGACTCACTGACCAACGCAGCTCTCGACAACAACAACATATCGATAATATCCTTAAGTAATATCAGAACATATTTCAAGAGCCGAACAGAGTACCTCTGCATTGCTAGGTAAAACACTCCATTGAACTTGTTCTTGGTTCTTCATTACCTGACGCATCTGTTTTCAGAAGATCCATTCTCAAGAACAAAGAGATTCGCAGGAAAATCTAGGATTTGATCATTAAGGGGCATATCCGCCCCAGCTCTTCTCCTTGTGGAAGTCCAGTCATCCTAGTTCCAAAGAAAGATGGGACTAGGCACATGTGCATCAACTATCGGTCTCTCAACAAAATTTTAGAAAAGAAAAGATACCCTCTTCCATAGATAGATGAACTCATCGACAGCCTGAAAGGTGATAAGTTCTTTACGAAACTCGACCTCAATTCGAGATATCATCAAATTCTGATCGAGTCCATCGATGTATGGAAAATGGCTTTCAAGACTAAGGAAGGATTGTTTGAATGGTTAGTCATGCCTTTTGGGTTAACCAATGTGCCTGCAACCTTCATGAGATATATGGATGACCTTCTATGACCTTTCATTGATAAGCGTGTCATTGTCTATCTCAACAATATCTTGATCTTCAACTGATCATGGAAGAACATGTCAGACAGCTTCAACAATTCTTTGACACTCTCCAACAACATCGACTATATTTGAACATGGAAAAATGATCATTTACGATGACCAACATCAAATATTTGGGGTATGTAATTGACTCTGGAGGCATTCATATCGACCTCGAAAAAGTACAGAGCCTCAAATATTGGCCCATTCCTCAAAACATTCATGAACTAATATTTTTTCTTGGTTTGGAGAATTTCTATCAATGGTTCATACTTGGATTTAGTCACATCTCATGGCCTTTAAATCGGTTGACTAAAGGAAATGGGAAAATTGTCTTCAAATGGACACCGACACAACAACAAGTTTTTGAACAAATAAAAAATAAGATTTGTACTATACTAGTACTTTTGTTACCTGATTTGCATCATCCTTTTGAGATTGAGAAAAACACATCAGATTATGCTCTCAGCGCAGTGATCACTCAGTTAGGTCACCCAGTCATGTTTCATTATAAAACTTTCAACAACACTGTTAAAAGGTATTCGATGTATGAAAAAGAACTGTACGCCATTGTATAAGGTCTTAAACAATGAAGACACTACATTCTTGGCAAGGAGATGGTCATCCTCACTGACCATAAACCTTTGTAGTTTGCTTCATCCCAGTCGAAACTACAGAAAACCCAACAAATCAAGTGGATTAATTACCTGCAAAAATTTTGGTTGGTAATTAAGTATCAGAAAGGCAAAGCCAATGGCAGAGCTGATTGTCTCAACCGACCACCCATTACTCTATTGTCTATAGTGATGAGTATGCAGGGTTACGACACCACTACTTGGCCATAATTTTATTTGGTATATTGTGACTTCTCTGCAATTTGTTGACAACTTCAGACTGACACATTGTCTACTATCGACTAATTCCTGAAGGACACCTTGCTATACAAGCTTGGACATCTTTGTGTACCAACCGGTGAGCATCGACAGAATATCATTTGGAATGCACACTACAACAATTTATTATCTCTTCTTCGAACATGTGTGGAAACATTATGTTGACACAAACTCAGTTAACAAAACCAGTCGATGAGGGTTCCCACTCTATTGACACCCAAACCAGCGTGATCTCCCTGAGCAATGGCCCAAACAATTTTTACCCCGTCCGACAACACCCGTAGAGCAGATGAAGTCTTGCCCGAGATGTTCGAGGGAGAACTGATAGAACCAAGTTTTCACAGAATGAGAGAGGACAATGTGCATCAACTTATCAAGTTTGTGCAGTATCATTCAACTAACCTAATCATTTGACTCAGGCATTAACAGAACCTCATTATCATTCCACAGATCGCATCATTATATCAAAACTGCAATAAGCACATTTATGTGCAAACATATCTAATAGAATAACATCATCCAAAGTAGGAAAACATCGCATCATTTACAGATCCATGTTGTACATACACATTGTATTTATAATTGAGTCACAGAAGACAGTAAAACAATAAAATAGAAAGGCACAATAGTTCTGCTCAAATTCCATCATGTTATAATCAATTCCGCACAGATTCTCCAAAATAGTTCAAAGATCAACAGATCTCAACAACCAAAAACTCAAACAAATTCAAGCTCAATGTCTCTAGAGTGTTCCCCAAAAAGTGCCAAAAGTTATCTAACATTTGCAACTATTCATCTACTTATAGGCTTATGCCTTTACATTCATGGTCCACTTAGACAACTTCCTAATTAACTCTTAACTAATTCTACAAAGTATGACCACAATCTGCATAATGCGGTCCAAAACTACAAAAGATGATACAAAATACATAAAATATTATAATCTCTGACTTGCACAGTATCTTCCACTTGCGCTGTGTCTTTGAGCTTGCGCAGCATCCGTGATGTTGCACAACTAACTCTATCCCAAAACCCCTGCCAACAAGACCCCAACACAATCTTGTGGCTCTCCCTTGAGCCACGTCAGCTGGACATGGTGTACTTAGTGATATTCAGTTTGAATTGTTTGTACTGCTAAGTAATCCCCTTTACCTGTTCTTGAACCTTCCCAGCAATCTACTCACTTCATGTCAAGTCATGCTTCAATGGGTTCTCCACCATCTTCTCGGCAACCTCATTTTTTTCATTCCTATGTGGCTTGTAGCGCAACAACTACCTTAACCAAAAGTTGTGCTCCAATATCTTGGAACTCATCTAACTTCTCACTATGCCTCTGCTGTCTTTCCCTTGCCTTTCCAACACATTGTTGCAACTCCTTCAGCTCCGCAAACATTGTGATATGAACCACTGGTGGCATTTATCTCAATGTTGTATTTAGTGTCTCCAACTTCCCTTCTACCTCCTACAACTTCTTTTTTAGTTGCACCAATTGCTCATCCTGGACTACACTGCCCCAAAATCACGTAGTCGCGTCCGTGACTTTATTTTCCTCCTTCTCCATCTCTTCAAGATGTGTCGCCACGTCCTCTATGGTACTCTTTCTCTCTGCGATTTGTTCAGGTGGTGTGTCTAGATGCACCAGAGCATTCAAAATGTTAATGTCATGCTCCAACTGTGCGATGATTGTCCCAAGCCGATGCAATTTTACTTCTGCATCCTCATCCACAACAACTTCTGGCACTCATTGACATACTTCATATATGACTTTTTCCAACTACACCCTACAATCCCAAAGTTGTTCCTTCTCAACTACTAATCGATCTTTCTCTTTTTTCAATTCCTCAATATCCTTGGCGCTCTTGGCCCTCAACCCCTCTTGTGCCAACTTCAACGCTTCAACTTCTTTTTGTTCTTCTGCTTCCTTCTCTTGTGATCGCAAAAACTGGTCGTTAATGTTCTGCTCTCTATCGGCTAACTCCTAATTGGCAACTCTTTGCATATGTACCAGTGTCTGCATGGACAGCACGTTGATGTCGATAGACTGTCCTGCAACTTAAGCAGGGAAGCATTCAAATCCTTGTTGCTGGTCTCAATTCCATTCGAGGGAATTTGAACATTCCAAACCCATGTCCCAGTGTTGATTGAGCCAAATTCCTGCGCAGTCACTCCCTCTGGCACTTTCTTCAAAATTGCATCCAATAACAAATCAAGTTGTGTTCTTACCTCAGCAAACCCCTATTGCATGGATTTCTTCATCTCTTCAGCCATTGCATCTGTCGCATCTGTAATTTCCTTAATGAGCCACTTCAATTGTGCTTCCATCCCCTGTGCGATGCTACTTGTCGCACCTTGCTCCTGGTGCCTCTTCGTCCTTGACTCGTCAAATATGTGTTGTTCTTTTGGGTCAATCGTTGTCACTGTTGACTCTGTATCGGATTCATGGTGACTCTGTTGGTCATCTTTATGCACGGGATCAATAGGTGCATCCGTTGGGGGTCCTGTCAATACTTCTTCCAAACTAACCGGTTCTCTCCATGCTACAAGCCAATCATTAACAGTAACTTCCAAATCCCGATCAGACAACTTGTAAGGCGTCAGCAACCATTGCTTGTATGGGTCACATCGCACTTGTACGTGAATGGCGTGGGGGCCGATTGAAAACTGAGTAATCATTTGATACTTCGACATAGATTCCTCAGTTAACTGAGGAACTTTCATAGTTTTTTCCTGTGGTGCTTCCCAATAGATCCAAAATTGGATTGCATAGTCCTTTAATATTTTAGGTTCCCTTAACCTCCAGAGATTTTGGTAATGTGCACCCTTACAAACGTTTACCGCTTCTACCTCCATGCCTTGATAGTCATCGGGATCGATCCAAGCGATGAGCATGATCAAGATTAGTAACCAACTATATGTAATTGGTTGTTCTCCCACCTACACTGCCACTGCATCCTCCACCAACTGGTTCATCTAAAAGAGAGACTAGTTCATTTGTACACCTTTTGCACATTGCTCTATGCACACAATCACCCTCGAGTTACATTGGATGGGGCGGTTCTTCCTAACCACTTTGCTAGCCAAAATCCTTGCTCTAATACGCACCTCCTCGTCATTGAAATTGTTGATGCGGTAAGCTTTCCCATCGCACTACAAACCATAGAGCTTCTTCAACCTCGCCGCAAGCCTCTTGTCATTATCCTTACCTCCAAAATACTGCGAGGGGTCTAGTCCATCTTTCAGCAGCCCCGTGATGTCTAAGATAAATTCACTTTGATTTCAACTCATGTGTCCATCCACAATGTCTCGCCATGAAAACAGGCCAAAAGCTTCTTTAAGCAGGCATTTGCCTCATTTAACCACCCAAAATGCAGCATGTTAATCAACCCCAACAATATTTCTTATTCAGTCCATGCGCCTAATCCCACGGAATACGTTCTATTGGGCCGCCTCGTACTTCTACCATCATCACATATGGTTCCTTCATAACATCATCCAATGCAAGAAAGTCATGGTCACCATACTTCATCTGCATCAGCGCAGGTGCAATGTCCATGGTGTATACCATCCCCTATGGTATCGTCAGCATCTTAACTTGGTACTTCTGATTCTTGGTGAGCTTTCTGGGATGCATGCCAGGTCGACAAGGCGGTATACACCCAGGGATATCCTCAGTGGACACCCCTGCATGAGCTGCTGACTCCACAACTCCTGATCTTGATGGACATGTCTGCGTAGCTTCCTCCTCTTCCCTCATAGACGTTCTAGTCTTCCTTTTCTTTGGCATTGAGGAGCTAGGATTCTGTCCCTTCCTCTTCTTTTTCGGCACCAATGATGATCCTATTGGCATACTTGCAACTTCTTCCTCAATGGTTACTGTGCCGACTGGTGATTCCCTTTCACTCAAAATCTCAACCGTGATTGGTTCACTCTACATGATGCACCAGTGCCCTAAAATGATCAATAGTCGCTCAACCTCACTGCACTTAGAAACTCACACAACTCACTATGACTCTTCTCTATAACTCTGTAACTCTACTCAATATTGTACAATGGTGTCTTTCGACCACATCCAATCCCTTCTTATAGCATCAAGTCGATCCATACTCGTCATTACCAAATCAACACGATCCATTTTACTTCATAATGACCAAATCATGTAGTAATCACCTGAATCCATCCATCGATCCTGTCAATCCAATGGTTGGATCTACCATCAATAGGCGTCACTTCAACAAGCACCATCGGTTAACTGCTTTAAATGTCTACATTTATTATTGCTTGAACTACAAAGCGACCCTGTATCTTTCACGACATATTTTCCTAACTAAACTATTGACTCCCCTACTTGTGCATCCACTTCCTCCTGGTGTGCCATCCTTCTATCTATCCATCCTACCTATTTTTTTCATTGCGCAGTGCCTCAGGAATCACGTGGTTTTGGGCACATCCTATAGGGCTTTAGCCTGCTACCATTCACTATATTTGGTAGCATCACACCATCTAACTGCTGCAGTTGAACTGATCCTCCTGAAGTAATGGAATTTTTGAGATATGAACCTAACCAATGCATCTATAACTTACCTGAATGCTTCATGAACTTGATGTTGTACAACAGCACCAAATCTCCTTAATGAAACTATTTTTTCTTTATATGGCGATCATGCCATGGATTCTATTGATCCTTCTTTTCACACTAGTGAAAACCCACAATAAAGTGGTCTTCCTCAAGCCGTACTAACCATTCCAATCATTCTTCCAGTGTTTCTTCATCATCCATGCTCGTCGATGCTGTGATGCGTAAACTTAGAACAATGTGCTCCATAGGAATGACTGCTTCTTGCCCATACACCAATTTGAATGGTGTCTTTCCTATCAATCGCTTGAAAGTGGTGCAGTATGCCCACAAGACAACTAGAATCTTCAAATCCCAATCATCATGGTTAAATGCATTACATACCTTTGTAAGCGCATTCTCCAACACCTTGTTAAACACCTCCACTGTCCCATTCGCCTGTGGATGATACGGGGTACTCTTCTTATGTTGTATCTGAAGCTCCTCTGTCAATGCACTGACTGTGCAATTGATAAAGTGTCTCCCCTGGTCACTGATCAATATCCTTGGGCACCCGAACCGAGTCACAATGTTGTCAAACAGGAACCTCGTTGTTGTCGTAGCGGTGCAATCTAGAAAAGGTGCACCCTTTGCCCATATTGTCAAATAATATTTCAATGTAATGATATATCGCACACCAGTTCGCTTCCCAGGTGGGTTAATTGGTCCCACAAAGTCCACCGCCCATTTATCAAATGGTTGCAATGTCACTTGAGGTATCAATGACATCTCATCCCTCCTTGATGGTTTTCTAGTTCATTGATAGAAATCACAGGTCTGCGCATAATTCGTTGCATCATTGTGAAGAGTGGGTCACCAAATCCCTACGTGAAGCACCTTCCTCGCAGTAGCTCGACCTCCATAGTGTCCACCAGCAACTCTCGCATCTACCTTTGCCAAAATCTTCCCTTGTTCATGTGGTAGGACATAGCACTGCAAAATCTCATCTGGTCCTATTTTATATAGTTGTCTCGCAGTCAACAGGAAATCCAAGGCCTTAACCACCAACTACTTCTTCTGACTTGTAGTAAGGTCCTCTGGTGCGGTTCTCTTCACCAAAAACTGAATGATTTGATCATAGTAATCATCAACCATATCAACTCTGAACAACTGTACATATGGCAATTTGTCTTCAATGTTTGTTGGTTCCTCACCTGTCTCAATTTAGGATAAATGATCAGGGCTAGCGTTCAAGCGACCTGGCTTCACAATTATCTCAAAATCAAACTCCTAAAAAATAAGTATCCAGCGGCATATATTCCCCCCCAACACGGGCTTATTGACTAGGTATTTCAAAGTAGAATTGTATGTAAACATATTGAAATGACCACCTAATAGGTAATGCCTAAACTTATGTAGCGCATATACCATAAAATATTCTAATCTCTGACTTGCGCGGTATCTTCCACTTGCCCGGTGTCTTTGAGCTTGCACATCATCCGTAATGTTGTGCAACTAACTTATCCCAAAACCCCTACCAACACATTATGGCCTTCCAATGACCATTATTTCTGACATAGATGCTATATTTGTCAGCACCTTTTGTAAAACGCTCTAGCAATAGCTCGACACGAGACTTTCTTTGTTTGCAGCCTTCCATCCGCATACAGATGGAAAAACAGAAGTTGTAAATCGCTTGGTAGTTCAACTGCTCTGAATGTACAACTAGAAGCATCGTCAAACATGGGATGACAACCTTCCATACATACAACACAGCTACAGTCATGCTCAATACAGTTCTACAGGAAAGATTCCATTTGAGATATGTTATGGATTTCAACCCTCGGTGCCTATTAACTTGATCAGTTCCTTGACACAGTCAAATCACACCGACTTTGAAGGACGAGAAGTGGAGAAAGAATTGAAGTTCAGAGATTAAATATCCAACATCTAGAAGAAATCATAGGAAATGTTGCAACAAGCTAATGCAAAAGATAAGGCCCTACATGACAAGCATCATATTCCTCACTCATTCCAAATTGGGGATCATGTATAGTTACATCTAAAAAGGAGCACTTCACTGGTCCACACAGAAAATTGAAACCTTTGTGATATGGTCCATACAGTATCCTTAAGTAGATTGGTGAAAGCATACCTTGTCCTACATCCAGTTTTCAATGTATATCTACTTCGACCATACTATGCACCATTGTTGGAACAGAATGAATTGCAGATAGTAGAACTTGAAGACGTCCATCCAAATGTTCAGGAACCTATTCTTTGTAACACCATTATGGGACAACGCATACACCATACAAGGAGGAATTACATTCCCTTGTTTCAAGTGGCTAAAGTTGGATAGCTCCCCACACAAGGAAAATGGTACTCTTCTATTGAAGTAGCCAACAAGTTTCCTCACCTAAATGAATACACAATGGACACCATTATTTCTTGAGGAAGGAGGAATGATCCAACCAGTAGTTGCCATGTTGTCAAGCTTCGACAAAGTCAAGTACTTCGATTACTTGACTGCTTCAACAGGTTCAGCATCAGCTTCAACAAGTTTGAACCTCGACAAATCTAGACATATTCTGTACTCGACATATTACATCTTGGCATGCATTGTCAGCACCTGCCGAACATCGCTAGATTGACTCTCTGTCATCTACGACGGTTGAACTTCCGAACTGTTATAACTTCTTGTAACTAAATGTAACGGGTAGTCACCCAAGCATCTTAGCATTCTATATAAACATGTACATTATTCCAACAATTAACCAACCTTCGTAGAGAAGAAGTAACAATATAAACTGGTTCGAATTCTTGCATATTGTCTGTGCGCATACTTTCTGTCAATATAGTGTAATTCTTGTTTTTCTTTTTCTTTTTCTAAGCTTCCTCTGTAACAGTGCTCAACTCATTCAGTCGATTTTTGTCCCCAGCATGCACCTGGGCATGGCCTAGACCAATTAGCTGGAATTTCTCTAGAAGGGATATTCAATTATCTACCCAAGATATCACTAGTTAAAAGGTAGTGTAAGGGCCTTTTAGAGTTTAGATTTAGCTCCATAACTGACACATTTATGGTACTAGTAGAACCAAAATAAGAGATAGCTTGGCCAAGGGAAGTTTCCCAAATGGAGCATTAGGTCCAAATATAGGAGCCACCATTTGGTCAGGATGAAATTGATTGATTCCAGCTCCATAAGGAGTTTGGATGGAAAAAGATGGATTTTGAGAGGAGGGTTGTTCCGCTAAAGGTGGTACTGAAAGATAAGCAATGGGAACATTGGAGGGAGGAGAGAATTCACCTTATCCTTCTGTAACTGGAACTCCTTCCAATTCAGGCATAGAACCAATACCTGCTCCAGAATTTTTATCCATCTCTCGCTCCATGGGAGGCTGGGTCACAAGAGTTAAAGGATTTTCAAGGGATAACCCTTGTAACCAATGAGACCTTCTACACAGAAAATTGGCCAATTTGGAAAGGTCAAACTGTTATTAAACGTAAAACCTCTATCTAATCAGGAAGATAAAACTCTACTCAAGCTAAAGAAACAATCAATACTTATTATAGGAGTGGTAAAATGGTCAGGATCCTCATAGTATCGTCAAACCACCACAACTTGCGATATACTGCAGGGTCCAACAATAAAATGCAACAAGGAGTATTGGGACCGTACCCTTTCCTGAATACTCGAGTACCTAGACAGCATGTGTGTAGAAATATCCTAGAGTGTTGTTCTTGGTATATTGTGGTGATAGAATGGTCAAAGGGATATGCTCTGATGGTCTCAGGATCCCTAAAAGTGTCTCCCGATATACACAAGGTACGTGGGAGCTCCATTTCGTAGTAGTGTTGTCTAATGAAAAATTGTTCAAAAGGGTCCTTCATATATACGATTGAGTACGTGAAGTACCTTTTGATATACCTCGAGGGTACGTGAAAGGTTGTTCTATATACCATTAATACATGGAAGAACCACACAATCCCTGGGATGCAGTGTAGGAAAATAATGACAGCTCCTACGTTTAAAGACGTCGGAACATGTCTCTAACCTATCACACCTTTCTACAAATTTTAACCTAAAACTAGCACCTGATTTTATCTTTTGAGGTTAGGTGAATGCATGAGGTGAGTACCGGAAAGTAAAACCATGCAATGATGCTCATGCAAATCATTTCACTTTCACTTTTCAAAAAAACTTCCCTACATAAGGAAAGGATAGAGGTTCAGTTCCTACTTATCCAAAATGAAGCAATCCCAAGCAAAATAATATGGAACTAAATTTTCAAACCTATTGCAAACATATAGAGACTTCAAAGCAATTTTTTTTGAAAAGGATAGGGATAATATATCTTTTGAAAAGAAAGACTACAATGACTACTCAACACACCATACTTTTTCAAAATTTTCAAAATTAAAGCAAGATGCAAATAACAAACTTTTTTCTTTTTGTTTGAGAGGAAAAATATATAAGAAGCAATCAAAAGGTAAACACCTGAAATTCTATGAGACTAATCAAGTCATTAATAGCTCATATCTATGATTAAAACCTAGAATGTTTTCTCAACTTTTTCAAAAATCAAATATGAAGACAATCTTAAATCAAACCATGAAGAAAATAAAAGTACTACTACTTTCTTTCTAGTTGGCTAAGCAACATTAAAATATCTAAATACACAATTTCTTTCTAAAAATTTCTTCTTTAACCAAAAAAAAATAGACAAGAAGCTCATAAGCCAAAATAAAACTAGTCCTTGAAGGTATACACCAATCAAGTCTAAACACACTTTCCATATTTTGATTAACAATTCAAACTATCATGAACTAAGCTAAAAAATCTTCAGAAACCAAATTACAAATCCCAAATTTTAAAATAAAATTGGGATTGGAACCCTACCTGGTATCATTGGTTGATAGCAGAATACAGAGTGTCACTACTCCACACTGCACTTTGCCAACACGAACTGAGCGGTGGCACCACTCTCTGTTCACTGGATTACTATGGTGGCACCGCTTCTTGCGTCTAAAGAAGGTGTGGTGTCCGCTCTTTCAAAACTACCTAGGTGCGGTGGCCAATATGGATTTTAGAATCAGACACAAGGAGAAAAAAGAAGATTTTAGAGGTCAGCAACTAGATCCAAATGATAATAATCAGAAAGAGTATGAAGCATAAAAGGCATATCAAGGTGGATCTAGAAATTTCAAATCAAACCTGGCTAATTGACTAGTAGATCTTATTTATTAATAAATTGAAATTTGAATTCAAGGAAAGAACCAAGAATAACCAAAATTTCTAATAGGAACCTCCCCAGTGGATTTGCCAATTTTGTTACCAGAAATACTCACCTTCTACAAACAGAAGTTGTTTCCCTAGCCTCAAACATTCAAATCTAGAACAAATCAGTCACAAATCAGTCACAACATAAAACCACTTTCCCTAAGATCAAATAGATATCTCGAATTAAATACTATTTTACCTCTCACGAGATGTAATAAGCTAGCCTTTTAAGTGTATGATCTGCTCCACAGATTGTCTTGCAAGATACACAACAAACACACTAGATCAAAGTAACAAGTTTAATCTAAGATCTTATGCTAATAACCAAGGAGTTCAACAATGAATACAGTGATTCAAACACAATAAAATTCATGGGAAAGCCTACCTTTATTTTCATTAATGAAATAGAGAGAGAGAGATTACAACTAAATCCTTGGTGTTGAGAAGCTCTTCTCAAGTAAACCTCACCTCAAACCTCAAACTTGTCTATTGATTGCTCACTAGTCTTGGTTGGATTTGGCCAGAGTTCAGATGCAATAACATAATATTCATCCCTTTACCCATGGGACGTGAGCCAATATTTAAAAACATGGGAGGATAGATTGGGTTGAGGATCTCATGGGTGAGGTGGAGGGAGGATCCTATAATGATGGATCTTGAGCCCAAGTGATCCTGAACCTTAGGAATGAGGCTCTATGAATTCAAGCTTCGAGAAGCCTCTCGAATATTCTATTTTTTCCTTTAAAACTCTAGCACCGCTCTTTGTTTAAGGAGACAAAGCGCTACTAGGGGATCACCACTCATTTCATAAAGGAAACTGATGGTGGCACCACTTACTTCTCAAGGAAAAAAGGTGATTCTCATATAGGTACCTCACCTTGACCACAGGGAAAGTGCAGTGGTGGTCAAAAGTGTAAAATCACTAATCCTTATCCATTTTCAACTTCAAAACTTGAGGATTTGAGACAAACATTGATACTTTGATCCCATTACATGATGATGACATGAAATGTGTGTAACAAGAAAACAAAATCATCTTCTAGATAAATAATAAAACACATTCTTGTGCATCTAATGTTCATGATTTGAATCAAATGTTTTGGTGGTTCAAGGATGGACATGGGAGAAGGTGAATGATGGCACTACTAGGGATTATGCCAATCAAATTAGGGGAAGAGATAATATCTTCCTTTTTATGGCAAGGATACTAATCATCCTGATAGAGGAGACTAATAAATTGATAACACTAAAAAGGAAGGTGACTAGTAGTGAAAGGATTTGAGGGAAACAAATCAACTTGAGGTGGACTTAGATAGCAAGAAGAATCGATTTTCTATTCAACAAATATAAAAATGTTTCTTTCAGTAAATAAACTAATTCATGCTAGATGATCTCAATGGATGCATATTGCACACTACCAATATGGACTCAATTATAGGTGAAAATTGATTTTCCCAAGAGGAATTTGTTTGTCCTTGTAAGACAAAGGAGATTGATTGTTGAAAGGAATTGAGTAGAATTAAAACTAGGGTTGACTTTGAAAAAATACATTGACTAGAAACACTGATTTTTCAGTTAAGGAAATTACCCAATAAAGGAGTTATTAACTAGTGAAAAAATTGATTTACTACTAAAGCATTTGATTGCAGAAGAGAGAAAAAATGAATTATTGGGTGTGAAATCAACACAACTGTATAGGAAGTAGCTTTTAAATGTATTTTTCTGCTCAATGTTTAAAAGTAGTGTTATTTCACCACAACTATCATCTATGATTTTTTTGTTGGAAAGTGGTACCCCTTAATTGCAGGGTTTTCCTTTGGCTAAGAAACCACAAACCAAGGGCATCTAAGCTATCAAAATCACCCTAGGATCACACCCAGCCTAGACTGCACCAACCCATAACATGGATAAATTTTTGGTATCTGCGGGGTTTCTAACCGACATCCATTCAGCTTAGGGGTGTCTTAACTCATCACCCATCACCAACTGTTCTACATCTCACGAATTATCATCTATCAATTGAATTAAGGCTAATAAATTGTTAAAAATAAAATAAAAAAATCATTTTATTTTAAATATATAGTATCCTATGTTAATTAATAACACACAATTTGATGGAAAACCATAACTTTGAAAAACAACAACATTATAAGAAAAAAGAAATCGATATTTTATAACTAAAAATATTCAAAATGTTAAAATACTACCTCAAATAAAAGGGTGCTTCTAGTAACACCAATATTTAAAATGAGAGTAAACACAACCACTAAATGTGACCTTTTAAAAACAAGAACTCTTCTCATCAAGTTGATAACTATGTTATTATTGGACATTTGAATAACTCCTATAATAATTTCAAGTATTTGGTACATATTAGCCTCAAACAAATATAATAAATAAATTTGAATATAAATAGTAATGATAACATAGAAAATGATAATATGGAATTTGAAAATACAAATATAAAAGATTAAACCTACTTTACTTAAATAAATGAAGTACATCAACAATCCAATATCGGAAATAGTTTAATTTTAAATTATGTATGTGTTTCTATGTTTGTTTGTGTAGAGAACCTTAACTAAAACAACATATGCTAAGGGATCTAGAATTCCTTATGTCGGCCAAATGGAGGAATACTGTGATAAAAAGAAATTAGGATTCCACCTTTTAAATGTAAATCATTTCTACCCTAAAAATCATTTGGGGACTAATGGACAAAATCCAATTGACACAACATTAATTCAAGAAGCACAACATTGGAAACATGATGGGAAGAATTATGTATTTAATTTTATTGATAACCCCATTCATTGTAAACAAGACCTTTAAATCCCAATTTAATATTGCAATGTTTGCCGCCTTAAATCCTAAAACTAATTCCTTTTATATATACAATACACCCCTATAACTACCAGCAAAGTAGGGAGGGGTACAAACAACTATGCTGAATTAATGACTCTCAGGCTGATTCTTTTATTTGCATTGGAACAGGGTTGTATGTCTTTACAGGTTTATGGTGACTCTTTGCTTGTTATTGAATGGGCTAAAGAGCTTATTCAGTGTCATGTGGTGTTACTTTTACCTATTCTGGAGGAGGTGTTTCTCTTAAAACAACAGTTTAATTATATATCTTTTACACACGTTTTTAGGGAAAGGAATGGGGTGGCTGATCAGCTATCCAAGGAAGCATCGCAGCGGCATATAGACTTTAGCATATGGAAGATAACTGAACACTCTCGAGTGGGTTCATCCTGCTATTATCATCGGCTTTTTTTGAACCAGTCATGATTCAACATTGAGCTTTGTTTTCAGTTTTTATGAGCTGAAAACTACACTTTTTTTTGGGTATTGCTCTTGTGAAGATGGTATGCTTTACTTTACAGTTTGGGTACTCTAAGTACAGAGGACTGTCTATCGGTTGTATTGGTAAAACTTGGTTTTCATGATACTATTTGAACAAGATTATATGGACTGAATATCAGCGTGGTTATATTAGTTTGTATCGTGTTGTTGCTATGAACTTTTCAGTTATGGATCATCGCCAGTCGGGGTTCATGATAGAATTTTGATCTGCATATTGATCAGATTTTTTTGCTTCATCGGCCCTTTTTTGAACCAGTCATGATTCAACATTGTGCTATGTTTCAGATATTATGAGTTGGTATTTGCTCTTTATTTGAAGATGGTTTGCTTTATCAGTTGTATTGGAAAAACCTGGTTTTCATGATACTGTTTGATCAATATTATATGGACTGAATATCAGCGGGGTTATAGCTACAGACAGTTTCGTGCTGTTGTTATGAACTTTGTTATGGTTCATCATTGAGCGTAGGCTCTGTTTTGTACATGTTTGTTTTTTTTTAGAAATATTAAATGGCTAGCATATAAGCGGATATATAAGCTACAGGTTCCAAGATGTATAGTGCAGTTTAGTTAGGGCCGTTAGTGTTCATCAATGAACGTTTTTGGCTCTGTGCTGACAGTCGGGGTACATGATAGAAATTTGATCTGGACATATAGAACAGATTTTTGCTATTACAGGTGGGGAGTTTTATTGGTTATGATCAATTGTAGAGAGATATATGTGACAATGTAGGGATCATTGTTTGATCCTATTACATGTATAGCTGTAATTTTGTTCACTATTGAAATAAAATTACGATTTTTTTCCGAGGAAAAAAAAACTACCAGCAAAGTAAATTCTTGGAAGACTCTTTGCCATAATATCAATAGTAGTTGGAATTGATATGTAACAATAATACAGAATAAATAGTAGTTTCCATAATACAGAATAAATGCTTAACTTTAAGAAACAATTCCTTATTTCAATGGGTCACTCTCTACACAAAATTTCCCATGCTCAATTCATTTATTGCAAGTACTTATAAGTCCTATAATGGGATTTCATCCAAGATATTATTCTAATTATGTTCAATAAGGTTGTAAACGAATATTTATTACATGTAATATGTTAAAGTGATTTCCCCCATCCTCTATATCTTTATTTATTGAACAGTCATGAAAATCATTGCTAAGTTTGTAGGGGTGTAATATCCCAAAGGTAAGCCTTGTACATTGGTTTATTTGCTCATTTTGCTTTATTGAGTTGGCACTAGGTGTCAGGACCATGGACACTTGATGAGATCGATTTCATTTCAAATGCAATAATTAGTATTATTATTTATTATTCATATTAATATTAGTATTAGTATTAGTATTATCATTAATAATGGCACAACGTGACAATAACGTTGTTGGGGGGTTTTGGAATGTCTTGTGAGATGGGGTTGGTGTTAGGAGTTGTAGCTCCCCTAACGTTACTCTTTCCTAACTAATTTATTTAATTCAGGACTATGGGGGTCCAAAAACCCATAATCAGTGCCCTGCATGTAGTTTCATGCAGAATATGTGCCCCTAGATGAGAATATTCCTCATCTAGTTAGCAGTGGGGCCCACTTCCACTTCACACACTAACTATGTGCATATTAGACTAAGTTTGGTCAAGGCATGCACCTAATTTTGATTCATTTAAGTTCATTTGATTTAAAATTAGTTAAATTGAGTCACTATCAGTTAATTCTAGTTAAATTGAATTAGGTGGAGTTATTGTCAGTTAGTTTCAGTTAATGTTGGTTAATTTCAGTTAAATTGAGTTCCATTAAGTTAATGTCAGCTAATTTAAATTAAATTGAGTTTAATTGAGTTAAGGGAAGTTAAAATTTGCATTAATTAATTAATTCAAAAGACTTCCAATTAAATTGAGTCTTTTTTTTAGTTACACTTGTGAAACTAGCTGTCAGTTAAGTGATTAAAGGTTATCTTTAATTAATTAAGTGCCCCACTCTATGAATTGGAGCCAATTTTGAGTTTAGTCAAGTATTTTTGTTAACATAAAGTCTAATTAAGTGCATGGGAGTGATCAAAGGAGATTTTGAGTCAATCCTTGTGAAATGGAGTTGTCTCCAGTGCATGGGAGTAATTTATGGTTGATTAAGAGTCAATCGAGGGGGTTTTGGAGCTATATTGACGAATTGGAATTAGCCATGCATGGGAAGTGTTTATGTAGTGTTTTAGAATCAATCTTAGTGAATTCAAGTGCCAAAAGGAAAACTTGAATGAGTCAGTGAGAGGTGGTTAGGAAGCCCTAGTAAGTTGGGAGTCCTTCCTCAGTGGTCTAGAGTCATGCTTTTGGAAGCAACTCAAATTGGGAAAAAAGGATTTGAATTGTGGAAGGAATCCTTTCATGTTTTGATTATTATGCAAGTTGAGGAGCACATCAAAGCTGGGATATAAGGAAAATAGTGAATTCCAAGTGATAATTGGCTAATACTTGCTCAACTTTTTACAGTGAATCTGTCAAATTAATCCAGGGGATCAGTATTTGTGTGTTTCTAGATGCCCTGGGAGGGATCCGAAAGAGTCCATGGTTATTTGTTTTATGTGAAGTGAATTCCCTAATATTGGTTACGCTTTTGTGCTCCATATATTGGTGTTTGTTTGTGAATTTGAATGCTCTAGAGGAGGTTCGAATTGGTAATTTGGCCCTAGGGATTAGAAGAGTTGATTTAATAATTCACCCATCAAGAAAGGGGTTAATACTAAGTGGTGTTTTCTTCCTAGTTGCACTAGTACCTAAGGGAGAGGGGGGTAATATTGGAACAGGGTGTCTAGGGGCTAGTTCTATCAATATATGAATGCTCTAGTGGGGGTTCGAATTGAGAAAGTGACCTTGGAGGTCAGTGGGTGTTCTGATAGAGGGGGATAATATCAAGAACTACTTGGCTCACCTTTCTAGGGGAGGGGGATAATTCTAGGAAATGGAGTGGATCATCCTTAGTATCATTTAAAAGATACCATCTCATATGAGATTCCATAACCTCGTATTGGGGGGATATTTCGATGGGAAAACACACATCAACAAAGGTCATGGGATGGGAGGAAAGTTGTCGTGTTGTCGACAATCACACACTATTAAGATAAGTTACTTAATCCTTTCAGTTTATATCCTTGAATATTATGATTTAGTAGGTAGGTTTTGTATGCTTGATAAATGTTACTTTAAAGAAATTTTTAACTTCCTTTGGGGTTAGTAGTTTTCAGGGAGATATTTACTCCTTTGTGATAGTAATTGTTCCTTGAATTTGTAATGGAGAATATATTTTTGAGATATGATTTATGAGTGATTAAATAGCTGATTATATCTGTATGCATGTGTATTTATTCTCAAATTTTAAATCTGGTTTGGAATAAAAATAAATGAATGGAAATTGTGATGTTGTGAGTTCCTACTAGTAGTACAATTGTTGGGATTTGTTGAGGAAGTGTTGCATTATAATTTAATTACAGTTTTTATCAGTTATTCAAGGCTGATATGGACTCTCATGTGTCTTAACATGACATCCCAATATCATGTCATGCATAAGTTAAACTATGTTTCTTAGAGTTCCATATTTGTGTAGAAACTAGTAAAAGTTTTTATATGAACTATAGATATTGTTTCCAGTCATTGAATGAGAAGGATTTAGTAATTAATGTTTGTGAAAAGTGAAATGTTTAGGACTGATATATTAAACATCCATGAATATATTATCCCTACTTCATCATCTGAATCATATTCAGGATTTTTTTTTGTTAAAACTATGCTTCCTAGTGAGTGACTAGTTGTTTTATTTACTAGTTAAGAGTTTCATGAATAGTTTAATGAGAAAACTAAAATTATGATAAAATGACCAGATCTGTTTATGTGAACTTATCCATTGTGCTAAACATAATTTCATCCGTCTTTACACTAAAGAGAGACCCTATAACCTTCCTTACCAAGTCACTTAGGTTGGGTATGTTACAAGTGGTATTAGAGCTCTAGGTTAAGACACTATGGTTGTTTGACCTTCTATGCAATTATTACTATGTATTTTATGTAATTTATTATGATTATATGATGTTGAAAGAGGTTAGCGATGTCCTAACCATTTTTTTAATAACACGTCACATTCCCAGTACTTGTTAAATATAGTGTGAACCCTAAACTAGCCTCCAGTACTTACCATTAAAGTCCTATGAGATGTTAACTATACCATTCATGATAGTAAAACAAAGTATTGTCTAAATATTAGATATGTACCCTCTGACTTGATTTACACAGTAGGATGCATGCTTTAGATATACTGTGATCCTATATTCCTTGAATTATTTTTTTTAAATATGACAACTATAAGGCTAAAGAAGATATAATTGATTGGTTTATAGTTTAAAAACTATTGAAATTAGACCATAATTTAATAACGAATTTGTGTACACTCATTTTAGTTAAGTTGCCATAAAAATACTATACAAAAAACATCAATTAAGTCAACATGAGTTAGAGGTTAACTTTTATAACAATTAAACCCAAAAAGTCTTAAGTTAATTAAATAATGACCTTAACTCAAAGAAAAAGGAGATGTTAACTTAAGGTCCTAGTCTAGTTTTGTTCAACTTAACTTTAAGTAATTAATATATATTATCCTAACACCATACCTAATGTGTTGGGAATGTGTTCAACTTAACTAGTCTAGGTTTACCTATATAGGTACCAAGTGGTCTATCAAAAATTATGAAAAGTGATAATTATTGAATATCAACAAAAGAACTTATGAAGAGTGATTTAAACCTATTAAAGATTGTCGTATAAAGTGTTTCTCTACCATAGAAAGAAATAAGATATTACCTAAATCCATTAACAATAATATCCCTATGCATAAGAACATTATCATGGTATTTCCCTTTATGTTTAAGAAATAATGATAGTTATAGAATCAAAGGCTTGACCTATGGAATAAAGAAGGAATGCATTCATGGGATTGGTATACTTAAAATAAGTATATTTTTAATGTGCTTTACTGGTCTTAGAATAATTCATATATAATAACTCTAGCGACCTTGATGAATTCTTAACAATTAGAAATAGACTGCGTGGAAAGTAAAACTCAACCTTAATCTCAAATTTTAGGTGATTCAATTGGTAAAGTGATATATTTTGAGTTTGTTTAAATAAATTTAAAAAGTTTGGTATTTGTATGTGGTTCCATGAAGATTTTGAGAGGGTAATATTTCATTTTAGAAGTTTTTGATAGTACTAAGTTATGTTGAATTCCCAATTATATGCAAAAATTCCTTATGGGTTCTCTTTCTGTAGAAATGACAATAGAAATTGAATGGTACTTGGAAACATATAGATGTGTTTTAATGTTGTTGATATGTGTTGAACGAGACAGTTGTCCCTCTAGGAATTCTCGGGGTAATGATAGCTTAATTAACTATGTTGCAAAGTAGCAAGTTTGATGATAAGTAGGAATAATAGAATCATCGACATGATATGATGATTCTTTATGACTAAGTCGAGTACCCTTATGTATATTCTTGGAATGTGGTAAAGATCTTGTTAATGCAAGACGTTGGTCTTTCCAAGATAGTATGTGCTTTAACTATGGTCAATGTTGCATACAATTGAATTTGTTATGATGTTGGCGGGACTTGTCACGGCTCTGTGTTAGGTTTCACATTCTTTCCCCTGGCCCTTTTTGGGTGGGGTGGTGCAGGTACGTCGGTTGGATTTTGCGGGCCGGGTGGAGGGTGGGACTCCACCGCAATGGGTTGCATCAGGGTTAAAACAACCTGGGGCATTGGTGGTTGAGCTGGTGGATCAAGATACCACACTGAAATTCCCAATGTAAAGTTGGGTAAGCTTAAAGTGGCCATTACCGGTTTGCTCATGACACCAGGTGGGGGAAAGAGGAAGGGAATTGTATGGACTGGAGATGAGCCCAGATAATTCCCTGACGATTGCATGTGGGGATGCAGTTGTGGTTATGGCTGTGCAAAATGCTGCTATTGCGGGTGATGTTGCGGCTATTGTTGGTGTTGCGGCTGCGGACGATGTTGTGGTTGTGGTTGGGGCTGCGGCTGCGGTTGTTGTTTGGATGCAGTGGTGCTAGATGAGACCATGTACAAGTCCGTAGTCTCATTTTGTGTTAGTGGTGGTGACACTAATGGGAAAGGAGCCGTCATGGTAGTATCGACAAACAACCCAAGGCCCACATTCAACAATGGGTAGGCTGGTGTGTTTTCAACCATGGTGTTGATTGCAGGGATGACATTGGCATGTGTGGTCATCCCTTGCGGCTCAATGGTGGTGATGGTAGGGATAATGTTGGTAGGTGTCGTTAACCCTTGCGGATCATGATAAGTGAGATGGTCAACCGTCACAATCTTCCCTTCATGGGGGAACATCATGAGACGGAAGACAATTGATGCGACTGCTCGCATGGCATACATGTAACTCCTTCCGAGGAGGAGGTTGTAGTCCAGTTGAGTGTTGACGACTTCTATGTCGATCAGCACTGTCTTCCCGGCTAACGTGATGGGGACATGGGGAAGGATTCCTTAGGATTTAGTGGGATGTCCATCATAAGCCCATAGAGTTGTGGAGGACGATTGTAGAATTGGTGATCCAAGTTTCTGCCAAACCAAGGTAGACATGACGCATGTGGATGCCCTCTCATCCACTATGCACCGATGCACAACCAAAATTCAGATGGACACCGAAATTTGGAAGGCGATGTCCGATGGCATGCGCAGTTCCCTATTCTCCGTGTCAAAGGTGATCAACTTGGAGTCAGAGGGGTCTACTTCCCCTAGGGCGGCTAGCAAGGCTTTCTGCTACATTGGGCACGTTTTAAGCACCTCAAGAGCGGACATGGCGGTTGCCGTTTGGGCCAAATAATCCACAATGCTATAGCTGACTGTAGCTCTAGTTGTGGCATTATTGGCAATTCTGCGTATGGGGGGGCATGCGAATGGGGGTAACTAGAGAGGTAGGTTGGCTGTCTTAAACATGGATGCTTCTGATGAGTCGGCAGGTTCGGTGGTGGTACCGTACTGATTTCATCTAGTCTGTAAGTTGACCTCTTCAGTGGTCATGGCTAGCAGGTGGTGAACACCTATTTCGACTGTGGGCAGTGCCCCCGGAGCATTGGGGTTGGGTTGGGAGGGGGTGCGGTTGCCACCAATCCTTGGACAGGTAGTGGGTTTCGAAGCACCATGAGGGGAGTTCCTTGTGGTGCCAGGTTGGGTTGTGCTCGGTTTGTAGCATTGGCAGCCTATTGGACCTCATTCCGAATGGCTTGCTTGGCGCGCCCCATGAGGGGACACTCAAATGTGTAGTACCCATAGACCTCATAGAGTGTGCATGGTTGGTTTGTGTGCAATGGGGCATTGCGTCTTGGTGCATTTGATCGTGGGGGATTCTAGGTTGGCCGGTTTTCCATGGCATTTTCAGGAGGGTTCGGTTGTTGACCGCCTCCCTACGGTTGGTTATTGCCTTGGTTACAGGGCCGGTTGTTCCTAGCTTGCCCTTGTTGATTATTTGGGGCAAGCTGGTTGGGATGGTTTTGTTGTGCGAACACTTTTCCCAATGGAGAGGGTGGAGCGGGGGCGGGGGCTTGAACTTGCTTCACTGGTGGTGCATAGTAGATTTGTGGGGGTGGTGGTGCCACAAATGTGGGAATTTGCCCCACATACTGTTGTGCTAGCCAAGCCATGGCCTTAGCCTACTACGGTGGCACAGGTTGTGCATAGAAAGTTGTTGCTCCAGACTAGGACATCATTCTAGCATAGTCCAGAGCTTGGTTTTGGTAAGCAACATTAGCAGTGTTGCTTGGTTGTGGTGTAACAGCAGGTGGTGTTAGTCGAGGCTGTGGCTATTGGGAGACCGATCCTATGATGTCGTCTGCAGCATGGGATGCCCCCGGTGCGTCGCGGTAGGAGGTACTCAGATAGGGAGCATCTGGAATGACAGTGTACAAGTATCCAGACTGAGAGTAGATCAAGTCAAATTGCTGGGCCTTCAGTATGGCCTCTTCTTTAGATTAGGGACGTTAGGATGCGACATCCTTTGTGATGGGCGAGAGAAAAGTCTTAAGAAACCAATCTAAGAAGATCCCGTCGTCCAGTTGGATTTTGCATAAGCTACGAAGTTACCGCCACTTGTGGATATGGTCAGTTATGTGAGTGGAAGTGCTTTGACGGCAGGATAGCAGGATCTCCACCCCCTTGTCATATCTGACAGGGAGTTGGAAATACTGTAGGAACATGAAGGCTAGGGAGTTGAAGTTGGGGTACTTGGCTTATGGCAGCTCAATGTACCATTTGGCCACGACACCTGTAAGGGTGCGTTGGAACAGCCTTAGCCTAATGGAGTCATCTACAATGTTGTTGGATGAGCACCATAGATGGAATGTCATTATGCAGTTTTAGGGACACTCCCTGGCTTTGCCTTCAAACTTGGGGATGTCTGATGGCAGCTTAGATGGCATAGGTGGCCAAAAATCTTGGTGGCGGATGGGGTCATTTGTTAATCTGGCCAAATCAGGCAAGTTCAGATGAGCCATGAAGGGTAGGTTTGACCCCAAGTTGTTGTGGGATGGGGCTGCGATGGTGGTGGGGTTTGTAGGTGCATAGTGCATCTGCACAATTGGGGGTGCTTGCAGTGGCACCATTGTGGATGGGCCAATGCCCCCAAGTGTTGTGGGTGGGACGGTATGAGTGGCGGGGACATTGCCCCCATGTATGACAATAAAGGAAATGTAGGTGGATGGTCCACTGCCCCCCTGTGTGGCAGGAGGGGCAGTATGTGTGGAAGGGCCACTGCCCCCGTGTGTTGTAAGTGAGCCAGTTAGCTAGTCACTATAGGTGGTGGCAGCTGACTAATGACAGTATGCATGACTGTGCTTGGGCCACTTTCCAGTTTATGGGTGATAGGTTGTGATGTGGACATGGGTCCACTTGCTAAGGTTAGGCCGAAAAATGGATCCGGATTTTCACTAGCCAAGGGGCTTGATGGTGCAGTATGGAGGTCTAGTTCAGACTGATATGGGTCTGAATCAGAATCAGAGGCTGTGTGGCCCTCTAATGGTGTGGGAGATCGCTGAGAGCATCTTCGACGGTGTTGATTGAGTGTTCCAAATGGTGGTGGTTCACCTCTCATGCATGAGGAAGATTGTGGAGGATCAATTGTGTTTGATTTTATGTGTGAAACTGGTGGTAATGAGATTTGGACCCCGGTTTCAATGGCTTCCTATTGGCCGAAGGTGGTCTCTCAGCCACCAAGACTGCCAGAAGATAGCGCTTGGCTTGTTCCTCACAAGTGTTTCTACTCAATCAAAAGGGGTCGTTGCCCATTTCACTTGGAAATTCCTCTCAGCGGCCAGCTACTTTGGGGTTCCTGTGGTACTCCTCACAATGAGTTTCTGGGCAGAGCCCAAGTACTTCCCACAGTTGAAGCAGTCGGGGACTTATGTCCTCAAAGACTACAGAGTTGTTTTGACTTAGTGTAAATTAGTAAATTTTAAGGCTTACTCGGCGTCATGAACTGAGTTGGGTTAATTATTGGGTATGGTGTAGTTGTTTGCTTGTTTTTCTGGTATTTGATTGCTGCAATATGGTTTATGAATTCATCATGGTAGTTCTGTATGCAAGCATAAACAGAAATTGTAAACAAGTACAGTGATTAACCCTGAATGTTTTCTGGCCTAACTAGATGTCTACCTCATAGTGATATTCCTCTTCAACCAAGAGAAGGTGTTGGGCTCTCAACACAATGGGACTAATCCCATTCGTAGATCCTCAGGTCACCTCTCGAATGCTAGGTTGGTCAACATGGAGGATGCTTAGAACCATGAGAATCCCTCCTTCTCTACCCCCTCTACCTTCCAGGTCACCCAATTTTAATGGTTTAGGAACAATATCATGGAGTGCCTAGATCTATACAAGCTTTCCCTTCGTCGTATCCCAGAATACCCCAAAGGGTGATGACTGGGTAGAGGAGGAAGGGGAAGAAATATCATTGATTTTAAGTTGATTTTAGTTATACTAGGTTAATTTTATTAATCCATAATGATTTACTTAACATTTACACATTGTTCATGAAATAAAATGCAGAAAATAAAAACTGAAACTGAAATTAAAAAGCCCAGAAATGGGTCGCGCACCTGTAAAAGTCTCATTTTTGCGAATTGGATTTTGATCAAACCATGAGGAATTACCTCAAACAGTTGAAAACCCACTTCGGAAATGGGCCCTTTTACTTATAATCATGGGAAAATTCACAAATGGATCAACTTTTTGGGCAGAAAATGAGCCCGTACATAGGTGAATTTTTAGAAATTCGGTTCGGTCGGTTTTGCACAGTTGAGTGATTTGCAAACCATGAATGGCCAACAGTAACTGGTACTATGGACAAATGGGCTTGGATTGACCTTGAGGAGGCTCCGCAATAACTAGAAATTTAAATAAACAAGAATATAAGATGGATTTGACATGAAATTTCTGAAAAACTAGGGCAAAATTTTTAAAAACTTGAGAATAAAAAGTTTGGCCCAGGGATCCTGTGGGATCGACCCAGTATGGTCAACAGTTCTGTAGCAAGTATTTCTCCTTGCTACAGGGTCAGGAATGGCTCCCTTATGCCTATAGGGAACAAGGGTAGGTTCCTGCTAATGGTAAATGCAAAAAAATGAAATGGAAATAACAGAAGTAGAACAATAAACTAATCTAAGAACTAAGAACAGAAAACTAATCTAAGCAAGACTATGAGCTAAGAACAAAACAAAAAAAAGGAGATGAAACATTGGTGAAACCCTCTGCAAAAAATGGGTTAGGGTTTCGCCTCCTTAAAAACTGCAAATAAAACCCTAAGCTACAATGGAGAAACCTGCAAAACAATGTTAAGAAAAACCTGCAAATAGAAATGAGGGTTAGAAAGAAAATAAAACAAATAAACAAAGCATGCAAAGAAACATTATACCTTCTCTAGTGGAAATGGGCCACCATGCCCTAGCTCATGAAAGCACCTCTCTTGGTTGGGGAGCAATGGCTCAATGGGAATGGAGATGGAGGAGAGGGAGTGTGGGTGGTTTGAGAGGCAAAGGTCTCAAAGCATCCATGGGCAGCATAACAATAAAATATCAGAGAAGTGTGTTGAGAGTGACCCCCCACCCTCCTTTTATAGCTTTTCCAAGGGGTTTTATGGTTTTAAGCCCTTGGTCAGGGATTTAGCCCCTTCCACCCTAACTTTAGCCCCTTTTGGGTTTTTAGCCCCTTTTTTAGGGCTTTAGCTCCTAGGGGGCTATTTTGGGCTCTTTTTTGGGGTTTTTAGCCCTTTCTTCATCCTTGGGATATTTTGGAGGTGTGGGGGTCTAATGGAAGGTCTGATGGAGTGATATGGGGGTTGTGATATGGTGTGCTTGGGTGGTGTAGGCCATAGAGAGCTATGTGGGGGATTTTTGGGTTAACACTTATGATCCTTGATTGAGAAAGTATATTGGTGATGTGAATAGCTTGATGAAAAATGTTGGCTATCGTGGGCAGACCCGGGTTTACTGTGTTTAACCAACAACACCCCTAGCTCACTGGCCCTTTCAGCGACAGACCGCGAAGCAGCCTGAAGTCTCACCCGAAGTGATTCTAATGGGTTGGCCAAGGACTCAAGCATCTTGGACCAGGTTCTGTGGCATCCTACTTCCGACTCACAGCTCTACTAGCCGCAAGGCCTCTTTCTCTGCGCGTCGCGTGACCCTTCTGCTCGCGTCGCGCGATCTCCTCGTCTCGCAGCTCTTCTGATCGTGAGATCTCTCTCTTCCTATTGCACGGTCCCTTTTCACGTCGCGCAATTTCCACTTACTTGCAATGACCCCAGCCTTATCGCCTCGCCGCGCACCAGGCGACACGTAACTTCCTCTCCAACGCTAAGTCCTTACCCTCTGGTATCGCGCACCACAGCTCCTCTGTCGGTGCGGTATCGCCTCTCTGCGATATCCTACTCCCGCGGCTCAACGCACTTAGCGTTGTTCGTGTCGAATTGCAGGACTCAACATACCAGACTGTTTAATACTGTGACTAGTGACTGTTCGAGCACAGCATAAATGAACCCACATACAACATGCCTAAGACTTCAACTTATGTTTATCCTTCTATATTACTGCGAACTGGACAATGCATACATACATTCAACTATAATCAAGTCTTATATAATAACTAATAGATGCAACAAATAAACACAACACATGAATCAATCGCATAACACCCAATTTTAACGTGGTTCACCTCCAGGATGGAAGTTACGTCCACAGAACTGTGTTTCTATTATAGCTCAAGGGAAGGTAAACACAGTTCTGCTGCACCGCATATGCAGCTTGAGATATTCTCTCCTAGATCTCTTTTCTATCTATATATTGTCTCTCTTACAATATAGTCTTCCCTCTCTGTCAATCCCTGTGGATTGTTACAATACAAAAATAACAGTAAGCTAACAGACTACTGATGATCTGACTAGCTGGATGGCCTAAAATGCCCAAAATGCCAACCTTTTACAATACAAAATACATCCCTTTATAGGCGGCCCGAAGGTCTCGCCATTACAACAATGTGGGCCTGTCCCAACAGTAACCCAAACCCTAACTAGTGACAGTCAACGTATCTGTACTTTGAGGTAGCTTCTATCCATCACACCATAGCTCTCTGCAGTCTTCCATGCTTCCCAGCGCTGACCATGGGTACTATGCACCGCTTCCCTTCACCACAGCTTCCTGCAGTCTTCCATGCTTCCCAACGCTGACCATGGGTACCGGAGCTACTTCCCTTGTTGTCCTTTGTCTTCAATACCTCAGCCTTGTTGCTCCTTTTCCTTTATGAGGGTAGCTGAACCCTCCTATCTTCCGCCGCTGCCTTCAATGTAGTGGGTGAGCTCTCTCTTCTCGACCGCTCAGGTACCATCATCTTCCTTGACTTATCTGTCTTCTACATCATGGTTTCTGGCTCTGATCTATAGCTAGAAACCTGCTACAGTGCCGTAGCTCTGCCTCTTATATCTCCGCCAAAACTGTCTGTTCCTCAAAATAGCAGCTTCTTCTGTAGCTGCGGGACCCTACTCCAACTAAAAAGTATCTATATTTTTTTTGTAACTTTCTATATTTGGATGAAAATTGGGTAATTAATTGGAGTTTATTTCATGTATCATGAAGATGCATTTTTGTGTAAACTATATTTTTATACCTGATGTCTAACCACATGATTTATTCATTGAAATATGATTAAGGTGAATCTATATTGTTGAAGGATTGAAGGCCTTGCAATGAGGCTTCAAGACCTTGTGATAAGGATCGAAGATAAACCCTTGCTTATACACGGGGACCACTCTGATAGTCCGTGTTATCGCACGAGAATCATATGAGTGGGATGCTGATATTCTAAGGGACCAACAAGGTGAACGAAGTCACATTCCATAGGTTGTGGAGACAGACATAAAATTAGGTGGTAGTGGGAAGTATTGTGGTGTCTCAGAAGAGAAGTTCCGAGAGTGGAAATGATTAAGGCATGTCATGATGACATGAAAGAGTAAGTATGCATCAAGGACAATGCATTTTTTTAAGGGGGATGGGATGTAATATCCCAAAGGTAAGCCTCTTACATTGGTTTATTTGCTTATTTTTCTTTGTTGAGTTGGAACTAGGTGCTAGGACCATGGACACCTAATGAGATGGATTTCATTTCAAATGCAATAATTAGTATTATTATTTATTATTATTATTATTAGTAGTAGTAGTAATGGCACAACATGACAACAATGTTTCTAGGGGGTTCTAGAATGTCTTGTGAGATGGGGTTGGGGTTAGGAGTTGCATAGCTCCCTAACATTACTCTTTCCTACCTAATTTCTTTAATTCATGACTATGGGGGTCCAAAAAACCATAATTAGTGCCATTCATGCAATTGCGTGCAGAATTTGCTCCCCTAGGTGAGAATATTCCTCATCTAGTTAGTAGTGGGGCCCACTTCCACTTCACACACTAACTATGTGCCTATTAGACTAAGTTTGGTCAAGGCATGCACCTAATGTTGAGTCAATTATGTTAAATTTAGTTAAAATTAGTTAAATTCAGTCACTATTAGTTAATTCGAGGTAAACTGAGTTGGATGGAGTTAATTTTAGTTAATTTCAGTTAATATGGAGTTAATGTCAAATAATTTCAATTAAACTGAGTTTAATTGAGTTAAAGGAAATTAATTTTGATTTAATTTAATTAATTTAAAATACTACCAGTTAAATTGAGTCTTTGTTTTTGTTACACTACTGAAACTAGTTGTTAATTAAGTGATTATATGTTATCTTTAATTAATTAAGTGCCCAGTCTAAGAATTGGAGCCAATTTCAAGTTTAGTCAAGCATTTTTTTTTAAATTAGAGTCTAATTAAGTGCATGGGAGTGATCATAGGAAGATTTGAGTCAATCCTTGTGAAATGGAGTTGTATCTAGTGCATGTGAGTAATTTATGGTTGATTAAGAGTCAGACAACGGGGATTTTGGCGCTAGATTGATGAATTCGAATTTTCCATGCATGTGAAGTGTTTTTGTAGTGTTTTAGACTCAATCTTAGTGAATTCAAGTGTTGAAAGGAAAACTTGAATGAATCAGTGAGTGGTGGTTAGGAATCCCCAGTGAGTTGGGAGTCCTTCCTTAGTGTTGTAGAGTTAGACTTTTGGAATCAACTCGAATTGGGAAAAAAGAATTTGAATTGTGGAAGGAATCCTTTCATACTTTGATTAGTGTCCAGGTTGAGGAGCACATTATAGCTAGGAACTAAGTAAAATAACAAATTACAAGCGAGAATTGGCTGATACTTGCACATTTTTTATAGTGAATCTGTCAAATTGATCCAGGGGATCAGTATTTGTGTGTTTCTAAATTTTTTGGGAGGGATCCAAAAGAGTCCATAATTATTTTTTTTATGTGAAGTGAATTCGCTAGTAGGGGTTCATCTTTTGTCCTTCGTAGAGTTGAATTTTTTTGTGAATTTGAATGCTCTAGTGGAGGTTCAAATTGGTAATTTGGCTCTAGGGATCGAAAGAGTTGATTTAAGAATTCACCCATCAAGAGAGGGGAGTAATCCTGAGTGGGGTTTTCTTCCTGATTTTTCTAGTACCTAAGGGAGAGGGGGTTAATATTGGAATCAGGTGTCTAGGTGTCATTTCTCTCAATATCTAAAGGCTCTAGTGGGGGCTTGAATTGAGAAAGTGACCTTGGAGGTCGGTGGGTGTTCTGAGAAAGGGGGGTAATCTCAAGAACTACTTGGATCACCTTTCTGGGAGAGGGGGATAATTCCAGGAAAGGGAGTAAATCAACCTTAGTATAGTTTAGAAGAGACTATCTCATACAATATCCCAGAACCTCAACTTGGGGGGATATTTCGATAGGAAAACACACTTCAATAAAGGACACGGGATGGAAGGAAAGTTGTTGTGTTGCCTCCAGTCACACACTATTAATATAAGGTACTTAATCCTTTTAGTTTATATGCTTGGATATTATGATTTAGTAGGTAGGTTGTGTGTGCTTAATAAATGTTATTTTAAATAAAGTCTTAGCTTCCTTCGGGGTTAGCAGTTTTTAGAGGGATATTTACTCCTTTGTGCTAGTAATTGTTTTGTGAATTTGTAATGGAGAATATATTAATGAAATATGATTTATGATTGATTAAATGGTTTATTATATCTATATTCATGTGTATTTATTATCAAAATTTAAATCTAGTTTGGAATAAAAGGAAATTAATGTAAATTGTGATGTTGTGAATTCCTACTAGTAGTACAATTGTCGGGATTTGTGAAGGAAGTGTTGCATTGTAATTTAATTACAGTTTTTATCAGTTATTCAAGGATGATATGGACTATAATGTTAATTTTATAGCATCAAGAGTCATTCTTCATACTTGTGATTAATATCAAGTTGGACTTGTGATTCATATTAAGTCCTAAATATCCTCATATGAATGAGGTGGCGATGTTGTATTGTAGAGCTTGGGAGTAATATCAAGTTGAGTCTTGTGAGTAATATCAATTCAAGTATTCTCATAGAAGGTACCCAATGAGATGGACCTCCAAGTTATGGAGATGAGATTGTGAGTAATATCAAGATGAGTCTTGTGATTGATGTCAATACTATAGACTTGTGAGTAATATCAAGTCCTACCAATATCCCCATTTCTTGAGGTAGCATCCTTTACTTGATAAAGTGGTTATACTATGTGATGTATTACTAACCATGGTATTTGAGATGGATAAATCTATTAAGTCTCCTCTAGAGACTAATCACCTATAGAGTGAATTACTTTAGCATATGACTGTATGGTCCAAGGTAATATATATGATCATCAGTATGTGTGACAATTCTTCTGAGTATGATATGATAAGATGGATAGATAAATAAATTCACATGTGGACCATGCAGTAAATGATAAATGATAAAGAGATAAAGCATAGAGAGAGGAAGGATTTGAATTTGTTATATTTTTTAAAAAATTTATACATAATAAGAATAAGTTTACAAGATTAATGACAAGCATAGCAAGACAAAGAATACAGAAAGATTTATCCTGGGAAACCCTAGTGGGGAAGAAAATCCAACAACACATACTCGATATATAATCCAACCAAGTACAATGTAAGACCACAATACTAATATAGAATGCTTCGTATCCTCCATATGGACTCCTCTTTCTCTCTATAGTGAACTTGCTTCAACTATAAGTGTGTTCAAATGAGGAGAGCACCTCATTTATTTATACACATCAGTTGTGAATTAGAATAACCCAACAGGGATGACTTCACCTTCCCAATAGGGCCGAATTGAGCTAGGAGACATAAAAATACATTTTAATAAAAAAAAATTTGGGTACTATTGACCCTACTTACAACGAAGGTTTTACCTCAAGACTTTACATGACCAATTACATCAATGACATCCCTAATAGGAGTAACAACATCTCCAGAAAGGAGGGATAATAACAATATTATAAAAAGTACAATTAGAATACCTTCCATAGTTACATTATTTCAACACTCCCTCTTAACAAGGAAGGTAATATACATCAACAACAACGACCACAAATATTGTTGTACAACTGACTCGTGGATCTATATGTCATAGGAATTTTTGTAACAACATCATCATAAGCATCCTATTCATCACAGAACATCATCATCGTGGAACATCATCATCATCTGCAACGTCGTCATCATGGAACATCATCATCATATACATCATCATCAGTATGTGAATGCTGGGACATCATCATCATCTACAACATCATCAATATGTGAATATTGGAACATCATCATTATCTGCAACATCATCAGTATGTGAATATTGGGACATCATTAGTATATGGATATTGGAACAACAACATCATCATTAGAAAATAAATGTTATATCATGATATGCATCATTAGCATAGAAATGTTGGAACAACATCGTCATCATTAGCATAAAATGCTAAGGCAACCACAACAACATCAACACAAAGTGTTGGGACCAAAATCACATAAACATCATCAGCATTGAGTGTTGGGACCACAACCACGTCAACATCATCAGCACAATTTTTTGGGACCACAACCACATCATCAATATAGAGTGTTAGAACCACAACCACATCATCAGCATGGAGTGATGGAACCATTTCAGTCAGCATCACGGTGGGCACTCTAGTAGACCCAACTGGCCTTGTTTAGCTTATTAATCCTTTCAAACCAACCAAGCCTACATAGACATACCGATGTACCTGGAGACCAAACAAGCCTTGTCTAACTTACTAACCATTTTGGTCCAAACAATCCTATCCATGCATACTAATCCCCCGAGTATCAACCAAGCCTTTTCAATATTGATATACCAATCCCAATAGGATCAACCAAGTCTTATCAGGTTGACATACCAATCCCAGATTACGCTTCCACACCACCACAACAGGAACCACTACCACAGCCACATCATCATTCCCTCTTTTGATGGATCTCCTTATGAACTGCACTAAGCTTTGTTAGAATAATCAACCCATAGTTAGCTACCTTAGGCATTAATTAATCCATTTTTGTCTTATTTGCCTAGTTTCCAATATTCCACTCTATGCAAGTTGCCTTCCACATGTCCTAGAAGTCAAACTTGATAAAAATGAGTCATGGAGCACTTGGGAAAACTCCTAGAAACCATATTTAATAGTTCTTCTTTATTCCAGATCCTCCCTAGCACATATCTTCTTTTTCTGCTAAGTTGCTTGCTTTATTGATATTTGAGGCAAAAGGGAAAGTAAGACTAGGTGTAGTTGACTTGTTTTTTGACCTCATCATCCTCCATTATTTTCTCCTAATAAAATCATGTATGAGTTGTCTTTCCATCACCTATTAGCTTATCTACTTGACTTTGCCAATTCGTGAGCTCCTAGGTAGATTTGGAAACTGCTTTATGCACTTATGGGGGATTTGACTAGATTTAGTAAGCCTGCTTTTGACTATTTCAAATGGTATCCTTATGCATTCAAATCTCTCATGTAATTATATATTGCAGTAGCCTATGAATTCATAAGGTTGGCTATTGTACACTTATTCAATACAGATTAGTGTTATGCTCCAATTTCAGTCTCCTTTGTGTGTAAATTTGCATGTTTGTTTAGCAATTTTGTGAGTGCAATTGTTCTATCACCTGGGTTCAATTTCCACATGGTATCAGAGCCTTTGTAGATCAATTTCTCTCCTTCCATATTTCTATTGTAGGTTCGACATCTTGACTGGGAGCATTCTACTGGTTGAAGGGCATAGTTTAGAGCTATGGATCAATCTCAGAAGATCATCTTAACTCCATTTAATTTCTTTGAATGGAAAGCAGAGATGGAGATAATGTTGAGAGAAAATGTTCTCTACAGGGTGACTATGGCAATTTAGGTATATCCCAATGTAGTTGCAGAGAAAATTAAATGGCACAACAGGAGGGATGAGGCCTATGGTCTCTTGTGTCTGAGCATATCCAGAGACCTCCTTTTCCATCTTGATGGATTGACATCACCTAATGAAGTATGGGAGAATATTGTAGAGATTTTTTGTAAGACAGATGAGATGAGAGGACATCAAATCGAGAATGAATTGATCTCCTTGAGTCCCAGCAGCTTCGAATCACTGCAACTCTATTTTTCCAAGTTTAAAGCCCTTGTTTTGCAGCAAAAACAGTGTGGAATTGAAAAGAAGGAGGAGCAACTAGTTTTGGCCACAATTTCAAAGCTTGGCCTTGACTATTCTATGTTTTTTTTGACCTTCCATGCCACCAAGTTGATAGCTCGATCCTGGAAGATGCCTAATCTTGCAGAGTTCATGGAATCCTTCACACAAGAACAAGATAAACTGGTGATGATGGGCACCATCAAACCTTCCAAAGACCAAGCTTTGGTTGCTGGAGATTCAAGGATGGATTCAAAAGGCAAGAAGAAATCTAAGAAGCCACCTGAGCAAAATAGAGACAAGAACAAGTCTCAAGAGGAGCCCCAAGGCTCCAAGAAGAACTTTCAGAAGAAGAAGAACAAAGGAGAAATGAGCAAGTGTGCATACTACAGTAAGGGCTATCATCCTGAAAGCTCCTGCATGAAGAAGCAAATTGATATGTTGACCCAACTCCTGAAGAATAATAACATATCCCTTCCTGATTTATCAAAGAAGAGGGAAGGAGGATCAAATTCAAAGGACAGAGAGAGAGTACATGCATTGGTTGTTGGCACATCAAGCTCACCTAGCTTCATCATAGACTCTAGAGCTTTAAGACATATGGTTTCGACAAAGGATGCATTCTTCTCTCTTGACATGTCAAAAGGTCCACCAATAGTGCTGGGAGATGACTCTTTCACTTACCATTTGGGAAAAGGAAATATTGATCTTGACCATGGTAAGTTCAATAATGTATTGTATGTTCCAGGTCTTGCCTCTAACCTCTTGTCAGTGTATCAGATGACCCACACAGGGTCTCCAAAGAAGGTCATATTCTCCCCTGATGATGTTGAGATCACAGAGATCTCAAATGGTAAAGTCATTGCAAAAGGAGTTGTAGATCACACTTCAAAGGTATACATGTTTTCACATTTTCTACCCTACTCAAACCCCTTTGCTCTTCCAATTCATGCTAATGAGGCAAGAAATATTTGGCATGAAATATTTGGCCATCTTAACTATAAGTATTCTTATGATCTAAGTGAAAAATAAATGGTCATAGGGTTACCAAAGATTAAATTTTCCAAGGGAGTCTGTCAAGGTTGTATCCTAGGAAAACACCCAGAGCATAAATTTGAGAGAGCTAGTCATGAGAGAACCTTTGCACCTCTTGAGTTGATCCATAGTGATGTTGCTGGTCCATTTCCTCATATGTCAATGAATCAAGAAAAATATGCATTGACCTTCATAGATGACTTTTCTAGGTATTGTTGGGTTTACTTCCTGAAGCATAAGTCTGAAGTTTTTGGCCTCTTCAAAGTCTTTAAGGCTTTGGTTGAAAACCAGTCTGGGAGGAGACTCAAGATCCTCAGATCTGACAATGGTGGTGAATATTTCAAGTATGAGTTCATTAAATATTGTGAATATGCAGGTATTAATACGCAGCATTCAATCCCTTACACACCATAGCAAAATGGTGTTGCTGAGAGAAAGAACAGATCATTGAAGGAGATGGCAACCTGTATGATGGAGGCTAAGACTTTGCCACCAAAGTTTTGGGCCGAGGCTATAAACTGTGTGTCCTATATCCAGAATAGGGTGCCTCATAAATATCTTGGTGGTATGACTCCTTTCAAAGCATGGAGTGGGCACAAGCCAGATGTGACCCATTTCAGGATTTTTGGCTCAAAGGCTTGAGATAGAATTCCAACAAAAAAGAGGAAGGCTTTGCAGCCCCAAAGCCAAGAGTGTTTATTTGTTGGGTACTCTTAATATTCAAAAGGGTACAAGCTGATAAATTTGAGCACAAACAAATCCTTCATTGAAAGGATTTTTCAGTTCCAAGAAGAGCCTTTAGCAACAGTTGAAGTTGGAGAGTCTTCTTCACCACCAAAACTATTGAATGTAAGTGAAGAGACAAATGAGTTTGTTGATTCTGATATGCCTGATAATTATGATTTAATTTCAGATCTTGACATTCCTACAAGACCAAAATGGGAAGCAAAGACCATTCATGCAGCTGGGGAACTAGCTAGAAATCCTAGTGATCCTAGGAGGACTAGATCTCAGTTTGAGAGTGCCCTGTGTATGAAAGACCCTTTGTTTGCAGAGAAGTGCTATCTAATGGTTGAATCAGATCCACAGACATATGAAGATGTATAACATGATCCAATATGGAAAACAGCCATGAAATAAGAATTCAACTCATTCCATAAGAACAACACTTGGGAACTGGTTGATCTTCCCCCAGGGAGGAGGCTAGTTCAATGTAAGTGTGTTTTCAAAACTAAGTTTACTTCTGATGGTTCACCTTTGAAATATAAGGCAATATTGGCAGCCGAGGGCTACTCACAGGTACATGGTATTGACTACAATGAGACCTTTGCACCAGTGGCAAAGATAGACTCCATCAGGCTAGCCTTAGCCATTGCAGCTTCGAAGCAGTGGGAGGTACATCGCATGGATGTGAAGTGTGCTTTCCTGAATGGAGATCTTACTGAAGATATTTACATGCAGCAGCCTCAAGGGTTTGTTACTAATCCATATTTTGTGTGCAAGCTAAAGAAATCATTGTATGGGCTTACGTAAGCCCCAGGGCTTGGTATGCCAAGATTGATGGCTTTCTGCTGTCATTGAGTTTTGTTCGATGTAAATATGATCCTAATGTTTATTTGAAGCTGATTCATGGTTATTTGATGATTATTGTATTGTATGTGGATGACCTTCTGATTACAGGAAGTTCAAAGAAAGAAATGTCCTCCTTGAAGGATGCAATGAACCATGCATTTTCTATGACTGATTTGGGGTTGTTGAGCCAATTCTTGGGTATCGAAATTGCTCAATCCCAACATGGAATAAAAGTACATCAGTCCAAGTATGCTTTAGAATTTTCTGAACAAGTTCAACATGAAATATTGCAAGCCAAGCAAGACTCCTTTCCTTTCAGGAGTTAAGCTTGAAGAAGCAGGTTCTTCTCCTATGGTAAAGAATACACTGTATAGGAAATTGATTGGGTGTTTGTTGTACCTTACACACACATGACCTGATATTTCTTATGCAGTAAGTGTGGCCTCACGATACATGGATAAGCCTCATGAGATCCATTGGAGAGTATCCAAAAGGATCCTTAACTTTGTTCAGGGAACAAGAACTCATGTGATCTTCTACAAAGCTAAATCTGATCTTGATTTGATTGGGTTTACTGACAGTGATTAGGCAGGTGACAACACATATCGAAAGTCAACATCAGGATATGTGTTCATGCTTGTTGAAGGACCAATCAGCTGGTCAATTAAGAAATAGAGTGCCATTGCACTCTCATCTACAGAAGCAGAGTACAGAGGAGTTGTAAATGCAGCAACTCAATGTTTATGGTTGCAAGGGATACTTGGTGAGTGTGGCCTCGAATCAGAGTTTTCAACCATTATCTATTGTGATAATTAGAGCACCCTTTGAATCTACAATGATCCAGTTCATAGACAGAGAACCAAACACATTGAGATCCATATGCACTACATCAGACAGCTTGTGCATGATGGCACCATTCAACTACTCTTCTGTGCATCTTCAGAACAAGTAGCAGACATCTTCACCAAAAAAAATTGTGACAAGACATTCAGCAATCTCAAATCACTGCTGGGGATTACTGATCATGCTGTGAAGCATGATTGATGACAATATTTTCAAATTTTGTTTTACTTTCCATGTTTAAGGGAGGATTTTCCCACTGGGTTTTTGCCTCTTTCCTTGGTTAAATGGACAAGCAGTATGTAAAGGGTGACTAAGCCTTTTTGCCAGGCCCTATATTTTTCTGATATTTACTCATAATTGAGGCTTAAGGGGGGGGTTTAGAATAATCAACCCATAGTTAGCTACCTTAGACATTAATTAATCCATTTTTGTCTTATTTTCCTAGTTTCCAATATTCCACTCTATGCAAGTTGTCTTCCACATGTCCTGGAAGTAAAAATTGTTAAAAATGAGTCATGGAGCACTTGGGAAACCTCCTGGAAACCATATTTAGTAGTTCTACTTTATTCCAGATTCTCCCTAGCACATATCTACTTTTTTTGTTAAGTTGTCTGCATTATTGATATTTGAGGCAAAAGGGAAAGTAAGACTAGGTGTAGTTGACTTGTTTTTTGCCCTCATCATTCCCCATTATTTTATCCTAATAAAAGCATGTATGAGTTGTCTTTCCATCATCTATTAGTTTGTCTACTTGACTTTTCCAATTCGTGAGCTCCTAGATAGATTTGGAAACTACTTTATGCACTTATGGGGGATTTGACTAGATTTAGTAAGCCTGCTTTTGACTATTTCAAATGGCATCCTTATGCATTCGAATCTCTCATGTAATTATATATTGTAGAAGCCTATGAATTCATAAGGTTGGCTATTGTACACTTATTCAATACAGATTAGTGTTATGCTCCAATTTCAGTCTCCTTTATGTGTAAATTTGCATGTTTGATTAGCAATTTTGTGAGTGCAAGTGTTCTATAACCTGGGTTCAATTTCCACAAGCTTGTCTCAAAAGTATTCAAACTTTACATGAGACATAGGCTTATTCAATACATCGGCCACTTGTTCCTCGGTAGGAACATATCATATTTGTACAACTCCCTTCTACACCATGTCTTGAACATAATGTAACTTTATCTCTATGTGTTTGGACTTGTCATGAAATACAGGGTTCTATTTCATCTTGATGCAAATCTGATTATTGCAGTAGATATCAGTCACATCCATTTCTGTATCAAACAATCCTGTCAACAACTTGTGAATCCAAACTATTTCACTACAAGCTAAACATGTGACAATGTATTCAGCCTCTGTTGTACTGAGAGAAACACAAGTCTTCATACTACTAAGCCATGAGATCACACATGATCCCAAACTGAAATAACATCCTAAGGTACTCTTTCTGTCATTGGTGCTCCCAACCCAATCTGAATCTGTATAACCATGAAATCTAATCTCACCATCTATTGCATATATGAGGCCACAATCTACTATACCCTTAACGTACCTCATCACATGTTTTGCTGCAACTAAGTGAACATGTCAGGATTCCACCATATACTAACTCAGTGTGTTTACAATAAAACATATCTAGTCAAGTATTCACCAAATATATCAGAGAGCCAATAATATGTCGGTATAATGTAACATCAAGCGTATCTGAGGAATTATCATTCAAGAGCTTCAAGTTGGTCACCATCGGAGTGTTCATAGCTTTGTGATCTAGCATCCCAAATCACTTTAGTACTTCAACATCATATTTTCCTTGGTTTAGGAAAATATCATCTGGGAACTGCCATACTTCAAGACCGAGAAAATAGTACACAATGCCAAGATCTTTCATTTCGAATTATGTTGCAAGCTTCTTCTTGCATTCATTAATAAGATTCTCTTCACCTATCAGGAATAGATCATCAACATATAGCAATAGAATCATGAGAAATTCATTGACAACCTTATATTATAGGTTGGATCTACTTTCCTCTTGGTAAAGCCCAAGCTCATTATAAATCCATCAGTTCTTCCACGCCACACTTTGGGTGCTTGATTTAAACCATATAATGCTTTCTTTAATATGCATATATGTGAGTTTTTGTCATGGGTTTCAAAACCTAGAGGTTGTTCAATGTAAATTTCTTCTTCTATCACACCATTTAGAAATGTCATCTTTACATCCATTTGGTGTAGCCCCCGTTTCATCTTGGATACCAAGGCAAGAATAATTCTGATTGAGGTATATCTTGATACTAGTGCAAAAGTTTCATCATAATCAATTCCTTCTTTCTATGAGAATCCTCGAGCTATGAATATTTTCTTATACTTCTCAATACTTCCATCTGTTGAGTGTTTTGTATTGAATATACATTTTGAAGAAACAACTGACTTCTCTCTTGGCCTTGGTACTACATCCCAAACATCATTATTTATGATCGATTGGTATTCTTCAAGCATTGCACCAATCTATTCCTTATTATTTGTATCCTCTTCAAAACAGGTAGGTTCTACATCAACAAAATTACACATCAAGGCCGCACAACTAGAGTGGGTCCTTGGTCTTTTGCTTCCTGCTGGAGCTCCATATTTTTTTGCACCTTGAATAACATCATGAGCCCAAGTTGTTCTTCTTTTCTATGGGATCATCTCTTGAGGTATCTCCAGAGGCCATTGAGTCTCTTCCATATCATGGTCTTCTGGTATTTGTTCGTCTTTAACATTACTGATTGGCATTCTGCAGGTTTCTTCAATTCTAGGAGCTTCATGTTCTTCTTCTTGATCTTCATCTGTATGTTTCTTTCTGGACTTACTAGAAGTTGTATCTTCATCAAATATAACATCTATGTTTATCTCAACCTGGTGATGACCTGGAATGTATACTCTATAATATTTTGATAGGTCACTATATCCAATAATATTCCCTTCTTTCTGGAAGGGTCCAATTTTGTTCTTTTCTCCTTGGGAACATGTATAAACACAGGATAGCCAAAAATATTTAGGTGAATAACTTCAAGCTTCTCCTTGGTAAACATCTCTTCTAGAATTTTGTTCCCAAGAAAGCTATGAACAATTCTATTCTAAAAATATACTATAGTTCTAGTTGCTTTATCCCATATGTGCATGGGTAAATCTTCGTCATGAATCATGGATTTCACAGCTTCCATCATGGTTCTATTCTTTCTTTATGCTACTCCATTATGATGAGGATTATAAGGCATGGTGATCTCCCTCTTAATCCCTGCTTCCTTGAAAAAATATTTGAATTCATTGGAAGTGAATTCTCGATCTCAAGGTCTTGATATTCTTTTCAGATAAGTCTTCCACAAGAGTCTTAACTTCCTTTAATCTTTCAAATACTTCATTTTTTCCTTTCATAGTGAAGTGGCTAACATTGTACCGTATATATCTGAATGAACAATATCCAAGATTCATTTTTATTTAATGGTGTTGCTTGGAAATTGGTTCTTGGTGTTCTTCCCTTGAGCACATCCTTTTCAAAATCCTTCATGATTGACTTGCATTAGAGGAAATTTCAACTCAAAATGGGCCTCCTAAGGAAAATTAATAAAATAATATTTATTAATTTTGGAGCAAGAAAAGGAAAAACTACTTTTTTGTTCGTATGTTCGACATATCTCCCTGTGTTTTTACTCAAATTTTGATTGGGAGAGCTCATTGGATGTGGAATTAAATTTCACATCCAACGAGTACCCACTTGGCATAGTTTTGACGAGCCCCGCTACCAAAAAAACAAGAAATACCTGGAAAAAAACATGAAGATGACATCATCATCACATTTTTCAAGTACTTCTTGTTTTTTTGGGTAGAGGGGCCTATCAAAAGTATGTCGAGTGGATACTCGTTGGATGTGGAATTTAATTCTGCATCCAACGAGCTCTCCTGGTCATAATTTGAGTAAAAACATAGGGAGATATGTCGAAAATACGAACAAAAAAAGTAGTTTTTTTATGATACCTATCCCCAAATTTATATTAAAAATTTGTTTAAGAGGTGCTCCCTTTTTGAATTTTGAATCATTTTGATTGGATAATACATGATGACATGGAATTTGCATTATTTTTGGAAGGCCCATTTTAAATTGAAATTTCCTCTAATGAATTTGTGGTAAACTTGTGACAACCTTACTCATAATTGGTAGTGATTTCTAGTTCACATGAGAAAGTCTTATGTGCCATAATTCACATGGGTTGATTGTATTTGCAGTTAGGGTTGAGTATGTATGTCCTTTTATATTTTAAAGTCCTCCTTCTTCTACACCAATCCCAACTACATCATCTATTGTGTTTCCATTTGGCCACATAAGTACTTCTCCATCTACAAAAGCAACTTTAAATCCCTTCTTATCTAGAGATGAGATAGAAAGTAGATTCTTCTTTAATCCTGGAACATATAGGACTTCCTTAATATTCATAGACTTTCCCGAGTTCAAATTTTAAGAGGTATCCCATGTTCCTTTGATGGGATTTTGGTAGTCATCTCCAAGCTTTACATTATAGGGTGAGTCTTTCTGGACAAGGCATTGAAAGGAGTCTCTATATTATGTCATATGTCTAGAAGCTCCACTATCTACAACCAGGTGTCACTTCCAAATCAGACTGATCTAGTAAGAGATGGTATCAAAACATATTCTTAAGTAGAGTCTTCATCTTCATTGTTCATTTCGTCAACTAATTCATTTTCTTCAGCTACATGAGCATGGAAATTCTTCTTGATTTGTTCTGTTTTGAGTGGAAAAAATCTTGCAATGTGTCCCATCTTGTGGCATGTGAAGCAGTCAAAGGATGAGTAGTCTATTTTGGGTCTTGAGTTCCTTTAAAACTTTTGATTTCTTCTAGGATAATGATCACCAAACTTTCTCTTGTTTGATCCTTTCTTTGCATGGGATGCCAAGGCTTGATCTTCATCATCATTTAACTTCTCTTCTATGTTGGTTATCCTTCCTTCTTATTACACACACTCTTCCCAAAGTCTGTTGAACTTGGTAAGATTTCTCCTAGCACATATACCTCTGATGAAAGATTCCAAATCTCTTGGGAGACCATTTAAGGTAGTCATCACAACATTTTCTTCCTCCACCATGTCATCGATAGCCTCCAACTGTTATTTGATTTGAGATACTTTTGTGAAGTATGACTACAAGGTTTCTCCCTTTTGAATCTTCACTCCCTTGAGTTTATTTCTCAAGGTCATTCTTCTGTTAATGTTATTTCTTTCAAATAAACTTGTCAAATCATCAAACATTTCTTCTGGGGTGTTCTTTGATGATACTTAAGGGATCAAATGTTCCTTGATGGACTCTACTATGATCCTTTTGGATTTGATCATGTCCTTCTTGGGCTTGGTCTTTGCTTCATATCCCTCTAGCTCTTTGACCTCTTGTTTGATGTAGACTTCTAGGTCATTCTCTTCAAGGATAAGCATGATTATGTACTTCCATGCTCTGAAATTCTCTGCTCCTTCAAGCTTTCACCAAGCCTGGTTTCATTTTTCATCTTCAAGGGATGAGAACCTCAAATGGAAATATAGTAAGTAGTACTTACCAATTTGAGGAATGCTTCTTGAACCTTCTTCAGGATAGCCTAGGGTTTGATGGTAAAACCCTAATTCTTTAGCTGAGATCACTTGTAGGGATGAATGGTGGAAAGGATGCGCCTCCCTAAGGAGATCTAGACTATACCTTGATTTTTTTGAACTTGGTGATGGAACCTTTAAAAATATGAAGCCTTAGTTCCTCCCGACAGCAGTGACAGGTCAAAAATTTAAAATCTTCTAAATTGAGCTCTTCCACCACAAAAATATGTGCCCTCCTAGGTTTATTTGAACTAACCTTCTTTTCCAGCTAATTTGGCGAGGGAGCTTCCCAGAATACCAAACCCTAACTTCTTATACTACAAAAAATTGTTACACAATGTCTTCTTTCAGGTTGTCTCTAATACCATGTTAGATTTTTTATAAAATTATGCACAACAAGAATAATATCACTAAAAGAATGACAAGCACAGCAAGACAAAGAAGACACAAATATTTATCCTGGGAAACCCTTGTGGGGAAGAAAACTCAGCAAAACTTCCTCGATATAGAATCCAACCAAGTACAATGTAAGACCACAAGACTAAGATAGAGTGCTTCTCCTCCTCCAGATGGACTCCTCTTTCTTTCTATAGCTTACCCAATAGGGCCAACTTCACCTTCCCAACAGGGTCAAATTGGCCTAGGAGACATAAAAATGCATTTTAATAATTCTTTTATGGGTATTATTGACCTGACTTGCAATGAAGGTTTTACCTCAAGACTTTACATGGCGATTTACATCAATGAAATCCCTAATCAGAGAAACAACATCTCTGGAAATAAGGGATAATAACAATTTTATAAAAAGTACAATTATCCATGCAAGCCTCCAAGTGAATGTGAATTATGAAGGCCTTGTTTAAAGCCTCAATTGTAAATAAAGAATTTATCAAGTTAAAATAGAAATCTCTAAGTGATCCATGCATGCAGAGATTTAAAAAAATCGTAAATAAAATGATTTGCATGGATGGCACTAAGAGTGAAGCACTGATGACACTTAAGTTAGTCTGTTAACTAAGTGATCATCGGTCAATTAATGATTGAGTTCAGTTCAACTAGTTAACATTCACTTTAGTCAGTTAACATTCAGTTCAAATCAATTAACTTTCAGTTCAAGCCAGTTGGCATTCAGTTCAAGTCAGTTGACATTCAATTCAAGTTAGTGAACATCTAGTTAAAATCTAGTTAAAATCTAGTTATGGAAGGAAGGCACATGTATTGTGCATGGAGAATATTCCAAAGACTAATACTTGACACTTGTGTATCAAGGGCACTCATGTTTGCATCGAGAGAATTGCATGCACCTGTGTTATTGTTTCTCCAGTTAAATTCAAAGTTATGTTGAACCCATTCACTATTATCACATGGGAGGATGTTTTGTCTTGTTATTAATATGAAAGGCATATGGAAAGTTCATACAATTGTTTCTTCAGGGTTGCATTGGATCTCTCTTGTCTACTGCTATGGTGATATCTCTTATAGGGAAATCTTCTTATGTGTTGTAAACCATTCTCTGCAAGTATATCTATCATACTCAAAGAATTGTTGTGTTTTTCATCCTTTTTGTTTGGAGGGTTTTACCATGGTATATCTTGGCTCTTATGGTTGATTGTTTTATGTGGATGATTTATTTATGATATTTATATATGGTTGTTATATGTGGTCGATTTATGAGAATCATATATGTTGAAATTGATCAATAAAATTTTTAAAGTTCAATCATCTACGATTTCGCTCAAACAATCACATGTCATGTGGCTAAACATGACATCCCGATATCGGGCCATGCATAAGTTAAACTATGTTGCTTATAGTTTTATATTTGTGTAGAAACTAGTAATAGTTTTTGTAGGAACTATAGAGATTGTTTTCAGACATTGAATGATAAATATTTGGTAATTTAATGTTTATGAAAAGTGAAATGTTTAGGACTGATATCTTGGAAAAACATGAATATATTATGCATGCTTCAGAATCTTAATCATATTCAGAATTTATTTTTGTTACAACTATGCTTCCTGCTGAGTGACTAGCTTCTTTATTTACTAGTTAAGAGTTTCGTGACTAATTTAATGAGAAAAATAAAAGTATGATAAACCGACTAGATATATTTATCTGAAATTATCTGATGTGCTAAACATAATCTCATCCCTCTTTATCACTAAAGAGAGCCCATATACCCTTCCTTACCAAGTGACCTATGTTGGGTATGTTACAAGGAGACAATGGGAAATGGAGGACTAAGTTGGAGATAAGAACTCTTCACATCATATTACTTCTTCCTAATGGAATCTCCAAATATAGGAGGATAGTTTTAGGATTAATTAATTAATCCCCCCTTGACCACCATAGTCTATTTGTCTTTTCCTAGATTAGGAGGTCATTTACACTTCACTAGTGCCATGGGGGACTCATCTGATGCCCACCTAACACTCAATGTGCATGTCTGCATGAGTTAGGAGATCCAAGGACCAATCCCTATAATTTAGGAACCAACTCTAAGTGCCACCAATAGTTGAATCTAGTTGGTGTTTAGTTATGTTCAGTTATGCTCTGATTCCCATCGGTTAGTTCACTTTCATTCATCCTAGCACCAGTTTGCATGATTTAAGGGAGGTTGGGTTCCTTTTCTCACCTAACTCAATCAATTAATTATTTGTGATCTGATTCAGTTATCTGAGGTTGCATTAGTGATCTCTAGTGGTGATTTTCCTACACTGATTTATCGCCGAAGTCAATCCAAGTTGGTGGATTTGAATCCTACCTAAGGAATTTGAATTCTTCTATTTGTAACAGCATTTCATTACATACAATTTACTTATTAATGGATTAATTATATTCTTCCAATTTTGTCTCAATGTATGTGCAATTTTTCCATGAATGATTGATCAGTCTTTACTAAATTATTCTTCTCTTCCACGTCCTTCTTTCACAATTGATTTGATGCATGCCTTAGGATCCTATGCTTCACTAAATTAAACATGGTATCATAACATGTGTCCAAGCCATCTTCAAACCTCAAAAACTTCTTTAGATGCACCAAAAACAATTATCTTCCACATAATTCTTGGTATTCTTTCCTTTCTCCCTCTATATTATGTACAGAGAAGTCTAGACATGTGTGATGCACCTAGATAAAGTGCACATATCAAAGTGGAGAGTGTTTAAATTGGTTTGACTTTGAATTGAAGTGTTTTACAGTCATTTTGCAGGTAAATATTTATATTTTCTAAAGAATTAGTTGTTTCTTGAAGTTGTAATATGGATAATTTAGCAGCTTTGACACCCTTCAACTATCTTGATTGGAGGGCTGACATTCAAATAGTCTTGTGCAAAAAGGGTGTGTACAGGGTCACCATGGGAAGAGAGGTCGAACCCCAACAACCTCTTGAAAATTCAAAGTATCTAAACAAGGTGGATGAAGCATTTGGCTTCATGTGCATCAACCTCTCTAGTGAGCTACTCTTCAATATTGATGAGCTGAGAACTCAAAAAAAGTATGGGAGAATCTTGAATCCTTGTTTGGAAAGCAAGATGAGATGAGGGGACATATTATGGAGAATGAGTTGATACCACTATATCCCAACAACTTTGAAACTATACAACATTTTTTCTCAAAATTCAAATCCATTATCATGCAATGCAAGAAGTGCGAGATTGAGAAGAAGGATGAGCAATTGATTCTCTCCATAATGAGAAAACTTGGCCCAGAATTCTCAGATTTTGTATCCACCTTTCACTCTGTGAGACTGACAAATCCTCATTGGTGAATTCCATCCCCTGATGCCTTCACATAATATTTAATATAGGAACAAGACAAGATGATAAAAATGGGAGCCCTCTGATCCTCCCCAAATCAAGCTCTCTTTGTTGGTGAGACAAAGAATACACAAGCAAGGAGGAAGCAGAAAAGAAAGGAGAAGAGGAAAATTGAATTTGAACCTAAAGAAGATTTTGATCCAACAAATGAAGCCTTGGGCTCTAAGAAGGATAAACTTCAAAGGTTTGACACATGCAAGTTCTCCTGCTGTAAGAAAGAAAACCATACAGAGAAGGTTTGTATGAATAAAATAATAGATTAGATGTCAAGACTCCTTGAGCAGCACAATATTGCCCTCCCTGAAGGCGTAAGGAAGTCTTGTTATGAGGGATATCTACCTTATGACTTGGGGTCTTAGGGTCACCAACATACTAGGGTATGACTTGCAGACATATAGAGTTGAGAAACATATATAATATCAATGGATTTAATAGGAAATGTACCTTTTTACTGATGGTTGATCCAAGCTTTAATTCTCCTCCTCAGATGCTCCTTAGCCTTCTGATCTTCTATACCTGCAACAAAGATTGATATTCCTCCACAGTGTCTCTTATTGTTATATAAATAAACATGAACATATTACAATTGCATTTAAGAATAAATAACAATATCGATCATGATTCATAACAACAAAAGCGTGCACTAAGACAAATATGGAAGAAAGACACCCTTTATTAAATAAATTCAGGGAACATTATGACCATATATGAGACAAGATTCTTCTGGAGACCAAGAAGCGAGTCCTCGTTGCTCCTCTCTCTAATGGATTCCTCCAGCATAACCTTGCTCTCAAATATTGCTTCCCCTATCCTCTACCTCTCCCCTCTCTTTACAGTTGTTGTTAAGTAGAGGATTTGAGTCCTATGATGGTTAGGGGAGTTAGGGAAGTTACAAAACCAAAACCAACTTCCCATAAACTAAACATATTTTTATTTTTAAATTTGTTTTAATGGGAATCGTGGGTATATAAAATGAAACTTGCGAGTGACTCACAGCTTTCCTTGATGGAAGTCGTGATTACAACTTTCTAGAGATGACTCGCGGGTTACATATGGGCATACCCACGAGTGACACACAATTTTCTATGGTAAGACCCGTGAGTGCAAGGAAAAATCATTCTTAAAATGTGGTAAAGCTGAAGGAGAAAGGATGTATCAAGGTTCACATTTATCTATAAGGTTAAGGTCACTTCAATCCATAGTGTCCTTTTGTGAAACGACAGGCTATAGTTGTTACTCGGACTAAGAAGTGACATTGCATGGTATAACAAGGCTTACTCTAGAGATAAAAATAAATATCATGAAACATGTCATGCACTAAAGGATGCCTTAACAAAATATCATACCTTCCTCATTGATTATGGATCCTCCAATCACATGGTTGCATCCAAAGAATCATTCTCTTCATTACAACTTACTGATGGTCCAAGTATTCACATGGGAGATGACACTCAAATTCAAGATAAAAGGAAAGCTTCAATCAAATTAGAGCATGGAGTGTTCAAGAATGTCCTCTATGTGCCCTCCTTAACAATATTTTTTTGTTTTTTTCTGTATATTAGATGGCTCATACAAGCTCACCAAAGCTAGTTGTATTTGGTCCTGACTCGGTGGAGATATCAGATATCTCAACTAGGAAGTTGATATCGAAAGGTGTTGCAAACCATTCCTCCAAGGCATATGAATTCTCACACTTTCTTCCATACTCAGATCCAGTGCACTCTCAGCTGCCATTTGAAAGGAAAGGTAAATTCATCCTACCTAAACCTTTTGCATATGATAATTTTTCCATTCATGTTTCAGGTTCAGAAACCAAATCATAGGACCAAGTTGAATTAGTTTATGGAATTGAAGGTGAATCGCAATCAGATTAAGATATAGATCAAGTCCCTAATCCCAATCCTAGGCCTAAATGGGATCAAAAGGTTATTGAGGTTGGTTGAAACAGGATTGGAGAGTCATCTAACAAGAGAAGAACAAGATCTCAGTTTCAAAATGAGAGTCATGCACTATGTCAAGCAAACCCACATCTCCCAAAGAGGTTCTACAAACTCCTAGAGAGATGCTTCATGATGGTAAGGTCTGATCAACAGTTCTTCTCATGGAAGAACAATGAGACATTGGATCATATCACTCAAATTGACAAATTGAAAGGAAAAATATACATGGAAAATCCTAAGGGGTACACTGATTCTCTCTTTACATGCAAGCTAAGGAATCCATTGTATGGGATCAAGCAAGGCCCCAGGGCATGGCATCCTAATTCCAATACTTTCATATTGCCAAAGAGGTTCAAAAGAAGTAAAATTGGATGCAAAAGCAACAACATTTCTTCTCCTGTCTATCATCAAATTGGAAGAAGGAGGAGAGTTTCACATCACAGTACGAGGAAACTAGTGCACACAAGGAATATCACACTACATTATTTCTCCACAGAGATGCATACTGTAGAAATTTTTCATAAGTCTTTTTATTCAGGAAGAAATGTTCTCTTGGTGCAAACGCTTGATTCAGTTATTGTTCCTGGTTTTCCTGATTTGTTTTAGGGGGGATTTTTCCANGGCGTTATGATTAATTAATTAATACTCCCTTGACCACCATAGCCTATTTGTCTTTTCCTAGATTAGGAGTTCATTTCCACTTCACTAGTGCCATGGGGGACTCATCTGGGGGGAACCTAACATTCAATGCACCTATATATATGAGTTTAGGAAATCTAGGGATCAGTCCCTCTAATTTAGGAACACACTCTAAGTGTCACTAGCAGTTGACCCTAGTCGGTGTTCAGTTATGTTCAGTTATTCTCTGATTCCCATCAGTTGGTTCACTTCCAGACATCCTAGCTCTAGTTTGAATGGTTTAAGGGAGGTTGGGTGCCTTTTCTCACCTAACTCAGTTAGTTACTTGTTTGTGATCTGATTCATGTATCCAAAGTTGCATTAGTGAGCTCTAGTTGTGATTTTCCCACACCAAGTTAGCACCGGAGTCAATCCAGGTTGGTGGATTCAAATCCTACCTAAGGCATTCAAATTATTCTATTTGTAACACCATTGTATTGCATGCAATTTATTGATTAATGGATGTAATGATATTCTTGCAATTTTGTCTCCATGTGTGTATAATTTTTCCATGAATGATTCTTTACTAAATTATTCTTCTCTTTTGCAACCTTCTTTCACAATTGATTTCATTCAGTCTTGAGGATGCTATGCTTCACTAAATTAAATAGATATTAGGTCTTTGCATTCTAATATAGAAAATATCCATGACTATAGGAGAAGTTTGCTTCTATTTCTTCAAGAAAATAGAAAAGACATTTCCAAAGGAAAGAGTATTATTCATGGTTCTAATTGCTAGAATGAATTGGTGTATAATATTTCAACCGTTTTTTATAGATAATAGTTTGTAATGCACAAATAATAAATAATATGGGGAAATGTTTCTTATAAAGAAGAAACTTCTTGAAAATTTGAACCAACCATGCATAAGGCATCCACGTTAGAATTCTTGATTCTTTGAACATATATGAACAATCTATCATTTATATCTAGATATTCAAATTTATTGTCAAAATAGAGCCTTGAACCATTCTCAGTGGGTCCAATAAAATGTTCAACCTACAAACTTTCTATCTTTCCTTCACTTAAAATGCAAAGTAGTCATAAATCCCCACATTCTCAGTGTCAATATCATTCACTTAAGCCTTAAATTTCATACTTTAATTCATTCTCTATCATTCATGACTTAGGTGACCTTCAACTAGACTCGGACTTTCATAGGACTAGAATTGGGGACCTCATGGAAATCCACCTTGAAATAATCCATTTGAATTAATTACTTGCTAATGCACTCAAAATCAATATAATCTTAAATGCATCAAGGAATATAACTAAATCTACATATGCCTAGTGTAATTCAATTTCTTCAACAACTATAAAATATACACTTCCTTTTGAACAAAATATAACCTTAAGAATTCTTCACCAAAACTCCAAGAAGGATCCATGACAAAGGATGTGTTAGTTTTTTGAAAAAATATGGCCCTTCCCAAAGTGTGCATACAATATTTATCCCTTGGAAAGATATTTTTCAAAGTCTTTGGAATAAGAAAGGAAGGAATTTTTTTATTTAAGGCATCATTTTCTTGAATTCTAGGTTACTCTTTTGGAAAGGTTTTGATAAGAGGACGTTTAAACCTTCGTTATGAAAAGTCAAATGCTCACAATTTTGAGTGCCTTCAATTTTAATAGGTAGATACCATCCTGTTAAAATGAAGTTACCTTTGTTTATTTAGATTCCACTCTGCACCAAACTAACAACCAAATCAATAAAATTCCTACCTTAATGACATATCTGAAACAATGAACATATCTATACACTTTGAAAATTTATAGAATCAAAGATGCACAAAGAGAGGAAATGTAAGAAAATTCCTAGGTATACCAACTTCCAAAGCATTGGTACTCTTATAACTAATCAATGGGGATTGTTGGGACTCATTTTTCAAACTATCAATGTTAACACCCAAAAAGTGTTCACTACCTCATCTACCCCACTACATGGCTCATTTGTCCATTTTTCTACCATATTTCCCTTAAAAACCCCTTTTTTCCTCCAAAAATATCCAAAATTCCTCTAAAATAGCAAAAATCCCACTAAAAAGCCTCCAAAAGGCCTAAAATGCCTCCAAAAGGCCATAAAACCATCAAAAAAGCCTAAAAAGGGAAGAAAAAATATAAAATAATGAGGAAAAGAGGAAAAAACCCTATACAGCTGCCCTAAACCATATGGTTTCCAAAACCATGGGCCAGCACTCCACCACTGAAAAACTATAAATAGGTGATGGAGACCCCTTATTTCACATCCACAATCATAAGCACCCTTACTCTGCCAAAGTAGCTCTTGAAACCCTAGCTCACCCTTGAGCTACTTTCACCTTGAGAGCCCCTTTTGGCCCATTTCCACCATTGGAGAAAGAGAAGGAGCAAGTTGGAGCTTGGAGCAACCATCTTGGATCACTGCAAAGGGATTCACCAACCTTCACATTGGAGGTAACATTAATATAAAAGCCATTCTTTACATCTTGTTTTTTTGTTTCATGCACATGTTTAGAGTAATTTATATTTCTGTTTTAGCATTTTAATTTACACTTACTGAACTGCTACTAAGGAGTCCCTTCTCCTTAGTAGGTGCTCATTCGCACAAGCTAGGGATAAAACCCTAGCCACAGTTTTGGCGACTCCGCTGCTTGTTTAGTTTTCTGCAATAATTTCTCGTTTTTTCCTTTCGGCTGTCCCTTTCGGCCACCGTAAACCGCATCTTTTCCCTCTACAGTCGCGTCCTGACCGCGTCTTTTAGGCCTTTACCTGCGACCCGACCGTGGCTCTTAGACTGTTTTCAGTGCCCTGCCTACGGATTCAAGTCTGTTACCTGCGATCCGACCGCGGCTAATAAGCCTGTTTGCTGCGATCTGACTGTGCCTGTCGGCCTTTTTCCTACGTCCCGATCGTGACTTTCAGCCCCTTTGCTGCGACCCGACTGCGTCTGTCTGCCCTTTTCCCGCAATTCGACTGTGCTTTTTCCCCATTTCCTGCGGTCCGACTGCCTTTGTCGGCCAGAAAGCCGCGACCTTTCCGCGCCTGTTTCCCTCAAAACCCGCGGTCCGACCGCCCGATTTCACCACAGACTCGCAGTCTGATTGCTGCATGTTTTTTCCTATTTTTGAACCTAGCCCCTTTGCTGCAATATTTTCTGCATCTGCACAGCCATCTGTTCCACCTGTAGCCCTACTTCCCTACAGCCTTTTCTA